>JANHAA010000227.1:0-48704 GCA_026225975.1 Clarireedia hainanense | reverse complement strand
TAAGATTCTTTAAAATAGTTTAATTAGTTTAATTTTATTTTTAATTTATATTTAAGATCTTTTTCTAATAATTAGCTATTTAATCTAGTTTTATATAGATAATATTATATTAGTAGTTAGTTTTACTAGTTTTAAAAAGAATTATTAAATATTAAAAAGAGAAATTAATAAATTATATTCTTTTAAAATAATAAATAATATTAATTTTAATTTTAAGAAAATTAAATTAATATATTTCTTTATAAATAATTTAATAACTTATTTAGTTAAATTATTAAATTAATAAGTAATATACTTCTCTAAGTTAGTAAAGTAATTTAGAATTTAATTTAATAATACTTTTAAGTTTAAAAGTTATATTATTATCTAAATTAATTAAACTAAATTAATATTTCTTTAAATTAATTAACTAATTAATATTTAAATTAGTTTATTCTTTTTTATAATATACTAACTATATATTATTTAAATTATTAATATTTTAGATTATAACTTTTTAATTTAATATAAAAAATAAATTAGTTTTAAAGTTTAATTTTAATTATTTTAAAATTTAATTTTTTAAAAAATCTTAAATATCTTTAAAACTAGTTTTATTTTGATTATAAATATAGAAACTATATTAATATTTTTTAATATTTTCTTAATTAATATTATTTATTAATATACTTTCTAATTTTTTAAACTTTTAAAAGATTATTAAATTTATAAATTATTTTAAAAAAGTTATTAAAAATAATTAAATTATTAAAAATAACTAAGTTATTAAAAGTTAAATTATTAAAAATTATTAAGTTATTAAAAGTTTATTTTTAATTTTAGTTTTTTTATCTTTTAAAAACTAAATAAAAGTTAAAATTAAAATTAAAGTTTATATAAATAAATTAGATTAAATAATTAATATATTTATTAATTAATTTAAATAAACTTAAAAAAATATAATTATTTAAATTCTCTTTTTAAATATTTTTAAACTTCTTTTTAATTTAAATTAATTATTTTTCGAAGAAAAATAAAATTAAAGATTATTAGAAGTTAATATTAATATTAATATTAAATTAATTCTTCTTTTATATAAATAGATTTTAATTAGAAATTAAAATTAAAATAAATATTAGACTAATTCTTTTAAATTTAAATTAAAAGCTAATTTAAATATATAAATAAAATATAAATTTAAATTAATTAATATATAATAATAAATTAAAAAAAGTTATTTAAATAATTAAATTAATTTATAATAACTAAACTTATTTAATAATAATTCTAAATAAAAATAATTAATAAAAGTATATAATATTAATAGTTAAATAATTAATAAAAATATTAATATTAAATTAATATAAATTCTAGAATATTATATTATAAAAAATATTATATTCTAAATAATTATTATTAATTACTTTCAACTAATATTAATTATTATTAATTATTATTAACTACTTTTAACTATTATTAATTATTTATATATACTTTAAATATATACTATTTAAATAGTATATATAACTTTTTATTATATATAAACTTATTTAATTTTAAACTCTTTTTAATTCTTTAATTATAAATTTTAAAGTTATTTAATATTTTTACTAATAGTTTTATTATATTATATATAACTTAATTACCTTTTTAACTATATTAATAACTTTCTAAATAATATTTATAATTAAATCTCTTTTTACTTTTAAATTATTATTATTAAAACTCTTTAAATAATAAAAATAAATCTATTCTAACTACTATTAATATATAATATTCTTTCTTTTTATACCTTTTTTATATTTATTTATTTATATATTTATTATAAGTTTTAAGATTTAAAATTATAACTATATATTAAATATTTTTTTAAAAGTATTTATATACTATTTTAAATAATATTCTCGATTAAATCTTTATATAAAGAAGTTTTATAATATTCTTTCTAAATATTTAATTTAACTTTTAAAAACTTTTAATTTTTAAAAACCTTTTAATATTTAAAATTCTATAAATATTTAAAAGTTAGTTTAAATATTATTTTAAATAGAAGATAAATTATTTTTAAAATAAAATAAAAATAAAGTTTCTATATTAATTTATTTTTATTAATTAAACTTTATTTAATTTAATTAGAATATTAATACTTATTTATAATAATAATAAAATAAAAATAAAAATATTTAATAACTTTCTTTTACTTTTAAATAATTAGTAATATTTACTTTTTCTATCTTTTTAAATCTAATTATTAACTTATTAATAAAGTAAATAAAGTAAATATAAATATAATTTATTATATTTATAAACTAAATAAAATAATAATCTTTACTTTAATTTATAATTAAATATAATATATCGATAATATATAATATATCTTAAACTTTAACTTTATAATAACTATAATAATAATATTAAATTATTTTCTAAATATAATTTCTAACTTTATTAAATTATATATTAATTAAAATTCTCTTTTTAAAATTTAAACTTTTAAATAATTAAGAAACTTTTATATATATATATAGAAAAAGATAATCTAAAGTTAAATTTATTAATATATTATTAACTTTATAAATAATGATTTTAAATATTAATATATTATTAATTAAATTGAAAATCTTATATTATAATTTATTAAAAAGTAATATATATATTTAAAATATACTTCTAATTTACTTTTTAATAAACTTTATAAAGAGGTAAAAAGTATAAAATATTTATTATTATTTAAAATAAGAAAAAAATATTACTTTTAAGTTTTTTTATTAATAGTTTAAATTATTAGTAGATCTAATTAATATTAATAATAAGATTAAATAAAAGTATAAAGATTTTATTTATAAATTTAATAAAGATTATAAAGAAGATATTAAATTTTTATATACTATTAATAATAATAATAATATAAATATTATAATTATAAAGAAAGTTTATAAACTTTTTATTAAAGATATTATAATTATTATAAATTAATAAGAATATAACTTCTATATTTAAAGTTAATAACTTTTTACTATTTATATAATAATTTCTATTATTAATATTTTATAGAATATATTAAAAGATTAATTATAATAATTTATTAAAATACTTCGATATTTCTTAACTTTACTTTAAATTGATTTTCTAGTTTAAAGTAATTATAATTAAAATTCTCTCTTTTTTATAATATATTATTTTTAAACTCCTTATTATATAGTGAATAAAATTAATAAATACTAGAATATTTTAAAGAAGTTTAAAAAAGAAGATATATTATTAGAAGTAAAAATTAAAGTTATTATATATATTTATTAATTAGAATAAAATTAAGTAAAAAATAATATTTAGAAAAAGATTTTTTTTAAAATAAGTTAAAAGATATAAAATATTTAAATTTAATAAAATTTATAAATAAGAACTATTTAATAATATTAAATCGATTAAAATAGTCCTTAGCTTAATAATATAATAATACTATACTAGACTATATATTAGAAATAAAATCTTATATTTTAGACTTACTCTACTTAGTTAATTCTTTCACTTAACAAAGAACTTTATTTTTCCTTTTAATTAGAATTAAACTTTTAATATAATTAACTATATTTTAATATAATATTGAAAAAAAACTCGAATCTTTATTTAAATCAATCTAATCTTTTGATATTCTTATTAATTATAGCCTAGTAGATCGAATAAAGTAATTAGTTTTATTATATAATTTAGTATTATTAAGATATTATTATTATCACCGAAAATCATAATTTTTACTTTATATTATTGAATTTTTACTTAAAATCTAAAAATATAAAAATATTAGAAAATTATTAAAAATTATTAAAAAAACAAATAAAAAATATTTATACTAGTTTAATATACCTTTATAGACTTAATAAAGCTATTTATTTATTAATATACTTTCTTATTATTAAGATACTTAGTTATAGTTAAAATTTAAATAGGATATATTACGATTTTATTATAATTTCAACTATCTACTTTATTAATATTAAAGATAATATTAAACTAAATTAGTTTAATTCGATAATATTATTTTTTTTTCTATTTTTTTTAATATCTTATATAAATCTAAAACTATAGTAGAATAGTTAGTAGATATACTATTAGCAGCTAAATATATATAAAGACTATATATATATAATATCTTATATAATAAAGGGATATTGAAAATTAAACCTTAGTAAAAGAAATAATAATAAAGAATATAAATTCTAACTCTTAATATTAAAAAAAGTATTAAACTAAATAGACTTTAATATATAATATTAAACTAATATTAAAGTAATATTAAGTTTAATATTGATAATTTGATAAATTCTAATTTAAATTCTAAATTAATAAATTAATTAAGTTTAAAATTAATTAATTAGGTTAAGTAATATTTCTAAGTAAAAATACTAATATTTTTAATAAATTCTAAGTTAGTATTAATTTTAAACTTAGTATTTAAAAGTAATAGAAAGTTAAAATAATATATATTAAACTTATCTTTTAATTTTAGATAAGTTTTAATAAGTAATTAATAGTTAATAAGAAGATATTTAATTATCTCCTTTTTATTATATTTATATTTATTATTACTAGTAAAGCTTAATTAATATATATAAGTTTTAATATAACTATAGTCTAGTTTCAACTAGTAAAAAATACTAGTTATAGTTTATTTAGTTTTAAAAGAAATTAAGATTCTATTTTAAAAAACTAATTTATAAATTAAAGTATAATTAATTTTAGAATCTTTATTTTATTTAGTTTTTATAACTTATACTAAAGCTAATTCTTATTTCTAAGTTTTAATATATTTAATATTAATATTAAAATAAGTAAAATTTATTAATTAAAAATTAAATTTTAAACTAGTTACTTCTTTTACTAGTTTATTTACTATTTTATTACCTTTTATATTATAATATTCTAAGATCTAGACTAGTTTAATATTAGTATTTTTATTAACTATTTAGCTATTAATATTATATACTTTTATTAATTATTCTTATTCTAAATTATTATTAAGCGAGTTTAGTTTATATAATCTAGTTTAATTATTATTATAAATAATATATTTTTATTTTTTTTAAACTAGCTAACTTACTAATTTAATTACTTAAGTAATTCTTTCTAACTCGTTATTATATATTAACTGATTTAAGTTAATATTCTATTTATATATTTAAATTAGCTTTTAGTTTAAATTTAGAAAAGTTAATCTAACTTTTATTTTAATTTCGATTTATAATTAAGATTTATTTATATAGAAAAAGAGTTAATTTAATATTAGTATAAATACTAATTTCTAATAATCTTTAACTTTATTCTCTTTTAAAAATTAACTAATTCGAATTAAAAATAAACTTAGAAGAGTTTAAAAGAGGAATTTAAATAAATAAATCTTTTCGAGTCTATTTAAATTAATTAATAAGTATATTAATTATCTAATTTAGTCTATTTATACTAGCTTTAATATTAACTTTAGTTTTAATTTCAATTCTAATTTCTATTTAATCTTTAAAAAGTATAAAAAGTTAGAATTAGAAATAAACTTTTAATAACTTTATAACTTCTAGTAACTTTATAACTTTTAATAACTTTATAGTTTCTAATAACTTTATAACTTCTAGTAACTTAACTCTTAATAATCTAGTAACTTCTAATAACCTAGTAACTTTTAATAATTTAATAATTCTTAGTAACTTTCTTAAAGTAATTTATAAATTAAATAGTTTTTTAAGACTTTAAAAGATTAAAAAGTATATTAATAAGTAATACTAGTAAGTTAGATATTAAGAGATATTAATATAGTTTTAATATCTATAATCGAAATAAAACTAATTTTAAAAATACTTAGTATTTTCTAAAATATTAAATTTTAAAATAATCGAAATTAGATTTTAAAGCTAATTTATCTTTTATATTAAATTAAGAAGTTGTAATTTAAAATACTAGTAATATAAATAATATATAGCTAGTATATTATATAAGAGGATAAACTAGTTTAAATATTAACTAATTAATTAACTTTAAGAAAAGTTAATTTAGCTTAACTAACTTAGATAATAATATAACTTTTAAATTTAAAAGTATTATTAAACTAAATACTAAGTTATCTTATTAGCTTAAAGAAGTATATTACTTACTAATTTAGTAATTTAACTAAATAAACTATTAAATCTTTTATAAGGAAGTATATTAACTTAGTTTTCTTAAAATTAAAATTAATACTATTTACTATTTTAAAGGAATATAACTTATTAACTTCTTTTTTTAATATTTAATAATTTTTTTTAAAACTAGTAAAGCTAGTTATTAATATAATATTATTTATATAAAACTAGATTAAATAATTAATTATTAGAAAAAGATCTTAAATATAAATTAAGAATAAAATTAAACTAATTAAATTACTTTAAAAAATCTTAGTATTAATAAAATAAAAAAGTTTAATTTAGTTATCAAAAGCTAATCTTAATTATTTAACTTTTAAAAAGAAATTAATTTAAATTATTAAACTAATTAGAAGTTTAAACTCTTTTAAAATAATTAATAATCGATTCTTAGATATATAATTAAAAGCTTTTTTAATATTAAAAAATAAAACTAATATTTTAAAATTAACTATATAATTTTCTTCGATTTTAATTACTAATAAAAGTTTAATATTGATTATAAACTTTTTAAATCTATTTTCAATTTAAAAGTTATAAAAGAGATTAATAGTTTTAATTAAATAACTTAGTTTTTTAATTAATATTTTTTTATTAACTTTTCTAAAGTAATTAAATAGTAAGATTACTTTATAAATTTTTAAAATTAAGTAGTTTAACTTTTTAACTTTTTTAAATATTATATTAATTATTTAATACTAGTAAGTAAAGTAATAACTAATATTAATAAATAAGTTATAAACTTTATAAAATAAACTAGAAGTAGTTATATAAACTTTATTGATAATTTCTTAGTTAATTTTATTTAACCTAGAGATTTTTTTTTTAAATTTTATTAAATAAGCTTTTTTAAACTTATTAATTATTAACTCTAGTTAAGAATCGACTTTATAAATATTTTAAAAAAGACTAGTTAATATTAGAAACTAGAAGAATAAAATAGATTTTAATATTCTAGCTTTTTTTTTCAAAAGTTAATTAATTAGAAATCGAGAATAAATTTCAATTTTAATAACTTTTAATATAGTTAAATACTTTAAATATTAACTTTAAGTCTTTAGTTTTTAGAAAAATATTTTAGTAATTTCTTTTAATATATTTAATAGTTAAAAAATATTAATTTTAAACTAGTTAATAAACTTTTTAATTTTAATTTTAATTATTTAGTCTTTAAACTTTTAATATTAATTTTCAAAGAGATTTAAACTTAAAAGTTTATTAAAGTTTAGTTTTTAGTTTAAGTTTAATTTTCGAAATTATAATATTTAATACTAATCTAATTATCTATATTAGTTTTATATTAATAACTTTTAAAAACTCGATATTCAATATTTTAAAATTTAAATTAGTTTTAGTAAACTTTAAAAATTTTTAATTTAAAACTAAACTCTTTTTAACTAAATTAATAAAACTAATCTTAAAGAAATTCTAATTAACTTTCTTAATATTAAAAATTTAAAGAGAATTAGAATAGTTTTAATTTGATTTTAGATTTTTAATTATAAAAAAGATTAATAAATAATCTGATTTTAAATTATTTAGTATTTACTAATTATTAATATATTTTACTACTTTTTAAGTAGTAAATATTAAATCTAAAATTAATAAACTAATTCTTTTAAAGAAGATTTTAATTTTAAAATTATTAAGTAAATCAAGATTATTCTCTTTAATTTAATTAACTAATTAGATTTCTTTTTAAATATTAATTAACTCTAAATTCTACTAAGAATAGTATATATTAAAATCTTCTAAAATAAATAAATTAGTTGAAATAGTTTTAGAAAATAAGTTTTTTTTAACTATTTTACTTAATTTACTTTCAATTTAGTTAATTTTATTATAAATATTAATTATTTCAAGTATATTGATTTTTTTACTTAGTTGTATTACTAATAAATTTAAATCTATATTATTAAGTACTAGTATTATATTAATAGTAAGAACTTTTAAAATATAAATAAGAGTTTATAATTTAAAGTCTTAATATAATATTAGTAATTGATTAAAACTAATATAAGTTATAAATCGACTATTTAGTTAATTTAAATTCTTAGTTATAATCTATAATTCTTAAATAATTAATAAGTTAATTTTTAACTTAATAGTTAACTCAAGAGCTAATTTAATTTTTAATAAACTTTTATTAAGATTTATTTATAATACTTAGATATTCTAACTATTTATAAACTAATATTAACTTTTTTTATTATTTTATATACTTTATATAATTTACTATTACTAATATAAAATTAAAAGTAGTTAGTATATTTTAGAGTTAAATATAAGTAAACTTTCTTATAGATATTATAAATATTATAAATATATTATAAAGTTATATACAATTCTATATATAGTCTATATTTAGCTTAGTATTTATAAAATTAAATTATATATCTAAATTCTTAATATTTAGTATATTATATTAATTTAGTTATACTTAGTAGCTTTTTAACTCTAATTAAAATTCTAATAATATAAACTTAATTTCTAATATACTTTTCGACTTCTTTAATAGTTTTAAAAAAGATTATTATTAAACTAGCTTTTTTAACTACTTAGTTAACTTCTAATAAAAGTTAATAAAAAGTTTTAATTAGTTTAAAATTTAAAGAGTTATTAAAAGTCTTTATTTTATTTAATATTAATTCTATACTTTTAAAAGTATTAAAGTTAATTATAAAGATTTTATATAATATTACTTTAAATTAAAGTTTATTCTTTTAAATACTTTTAAAATTAAGAAGATTTTTCTAAATATTAAGCTTTTTAATTAAGAAATTAATTATATAAAAAGAAGTAGTTATTAATACTAAGTTCTTTTTATTAATAATACTAGTAATAATTAAGATTACTAAGCTTTTAATACTTTTAGTTTTAAAAACCTTATTAATAGTATTTCGAATCGAGAGAGTAAAGAAAAAAACTAAAATATTATAAATTAAAATTAGTTAATTAGCTATTTTAGCTTTAATTTATTTAAGTTTAATTTTAATTTCTATAATTTTCTATTTATTAATAATACTTGTACTAATAATAATATTAGTAAAAAAAGCTTAAGTTAGATTTTAAGCGATTTTTATTACTTTTTATAAAAAAGTTACTAAAAGTATTAGAGTTATTAGAAGTTAGATTACTAAAAGATAAATTAAAAGTTTTTAAGTTTTAAACTTAGTTTAAACTTTAATCTTTTAAATAATATATTCTAAGTTGTTTATTTAGAAAACTAATATATTAGTTATTTTCCTAATTATATCCTTTTTAATATAATCTTTAAAAACTTATATTAAGTTTAAAAATAATATTTATTTTTTCTAAAAGATAGTTATAAATACTATTTTAAAAATTAAATTATAAGTTTTAGTAATAAATTAGTTTATTAAGTTATTTATAATAGTTATTTAAATATTAACTTTAAATATTTTAACTAGTTTAATAGATATAAAGAAGTTAGTCTATTTAGAAAGATAATAAGTTATATTATTAATAATTATATTAGAAGTAAATCTAACTAATAGATTAGAATTTAATATATCTAAAAAACTAATAAAATCGATATTAATATTAAATTAATAAGAAAGAAGTAAAGAAAATATATTAATAT
The DNA here is from genome assembly GCA_026225975.1 of Clarireedia hainanense. Taxonomy (NCBI): domain Eukaryota; kingdom Fungi; phylum Ascomycota; class Leotiomycetes; order Helotiales; family Rutstroemiaceae; genus Clarireedia; species Clarireedia hainanense. The sequence continues at coordinate 38,954 of JANHAA010000227.1, read as the reverse complement.
CTATTTTAATATTAATATTAATTAGAGAGTTAGATTTAATAAATATAATATTAATTAAAAAATTAGAAAAGAAAGTAATTATATAAGTTTCGAAACTAAAGCTTTATTAATTAGTTAGAGTTTTAAACTTTGTATTATAGTTTTAGAATATATTTTAACTATTACTATTTAAAGTAAATATTCTAATATTAGTAATATTAATTAGTAATAATAATATAGTATTCTTATAGTTTAGTATTAATAGTATAATAGAAGAAATACTTAATATTATTTAATATTATTAAATTAAACTAGTTTAGCTTAATATTGTTTTTAATATTAATAGTATAGATAGTTAAAGTTATAATATATCTTTTTCAGATTTTAACTATAATAGTAGTATTTTAATTATAAAGAGGTATATTAATAAATAAATAATTCTATTAAATTTACAAAAGTATATTAAATTAGAGTAAATCTTTTTTATTTATTTTTTAATAATTTTTAACGATTTTCTAATATTTTTTATATTTTTAAGTTTTAAATAAAAATTCGATAATATAAAGTAAGAATTATAATTTTTAATAATAATAATAATATCTCGATAATACTAAGTTATATAATAAAGTTGATTACTTTATTTAATCTACTAGATTATAATTAATAAGAATATCAAAAGATCGAATCAATTTAAATAAAGATTTAAGTTTTTTCAATACTTTTTATATTAGCTAAGTAGATTAATTTAATAATATTAAATAATATTAAATATACTTTTTATTATACTCTTAATACTAGATTATAAAAGTATTATATTATTATTATTAATTAATATTACTAATATTAAAATATCTACTTTAAATAGTAATAATTAAGATATATTTTAAAATTATAATATAGAGTTTAAAACTTTAACTAATTAATAGAACTTTAACTTCGAAACTTATATAATTATTTCTTCTTCTAGCTTTTTAATTAATATTACTTTTATTAGATTTAACCTTTTAATTAATACTAATATCAAAATAGATATTAATATATCTTTTTTATTTCCTTTTTATTAATTTAATATTAATATTAATTTTACTAGCTTTTTAGATATACTAAGTTTCGATCTACTAATTAAACTTACTTCTAATATAATTATTAATAATATAACTTATTACTTTTTTAAATAAACTAACTCTTTTATATTTACTAAACTAATTAAAATATTTAAAGCTAATATTCAAATAATTATTATAAATAACTTAGTAAACTAACTTATTACTAAAATTTATAACTTAATCTTTAAAGTAGTATTTATAACTATCTTTTAGAAAAGATAAATATTACTTTTAGATTTAATATAAGTTTTTAGAGATTATATCGAAAAAAGTATAATCAAGAAAATTACTAATATACTAACCTTCTAAGTAAATAACTTAGAATATACTATTTAGAAGATTAAAGTTTAAATTAAATTTAAAATTTAGAAACTCTTAATTTAACTTTTAATAATTTAACTCTTAGTAACTTAACTTTTAATAATTTAACTCTTAATAACTCTTTTATAAAAAGTAACGAAAATTATTTAAAACTTAGTTTAAATCTCTTTTACTAATATTACTATTAGTATAAATACTATTAATAAATAGAAAATTATAAAATCTAAATTTAAATCTAAATAAGTTAAAGTTAAAATAGCTAATTAATTAATTTTAATTTATAATACTTTAACTTCCTTCTTTATTCTTTTAATTTAAAATACTATTAATAAAGTTTTTAAAGTAAAAAGTATTAAAAGTCTAATAGTCTTAATTATTACTAGTATTATTAATAAGAAGAATTTAGTATTAATAACTACTTTCTTTTATATAATTAATTTCTTAATTAAAAAGTTTAATATTTAAAAAAATCTTCTTAATTTTAAAAATATTTAAAAAAATAAACTTTAATTTAAAGTAATATTATATAGAATCTTTATAACTAACTTTAATACTTTTGAAAATATAGAATTAGTATTAAATAAAATAAAGACTTTTAATAACTCTTTAAATTTTAAACTAATTAAAACTTCTTATTAACTTTTATTAGAAATTAACTAAGTAACTAAAAGAGTTAAATTAATAATAATCTCTTTTAAGATTATTAAAGAAGTTGAAAAGTATATTAGAAATTAAATATATATTACTAGAATTTTAATTAGAGTTAAAAAGTTATTAAATATAATTAAATCGATATAATATATTAAATATTAAAGATTTAGATATATAACTTAATTTTATAAATACTAAGTTAAATATAAACTATATATAAAGTTATATATAACTTTATAATATATTTATAATATTTATACAAAGTTATTTACTTATTTAGTTAATATAAAAAATATTGAAAAAACTTAAATCCTTATTTAAATCGATTTAATCTTTCAATATTCTTATTAATTATAGTTTAGTAGATTAAATAAAGTAATTAACTTTATTATACAATTTAGTATTATTAAGATATTATTATTATTACTGAAAATTATAATTTTTACTTTATATTATCGAATTTTTATTTAAAACTTAAAAATATAAAAAATATTAGAAAATTGTTAAAAATTATTAAAAAATAAATAAAAAAGATTTACTTCGATTTAATATACTTTTATAGACTTAATAAAGCTATTTACTTATTAATATACTTTTTTATTATTAAAATACTATTATTATAACTAAAATCCGAAAAAGATATATTATAATTTTAATTATTTATATTATTAATATTAAAAATAATATTAAACTAAACTAGTTTAATTCGATAATATTAAATAATATTAAATATTCCTTTTATTATACTACTAATATTAGATTATAAGAATATTATACTATTATTATTAGTTAATACTATTAATATTAAGATATTTACTTTAAGTAATAATAGCTAGAATATATTTTAAAGTTATAATATAAAGTTTAAAACTCTAATTAACTAATAAAGCTTTAACTCCGAAATTTATATATTTTATTTATTTATTTATTTTATTTTATTTTATTATTTTAACATCCTTTTTAAATCTAAGACTATAGTAGGATAGCTAGTAGTTAACCTACTAGTAGCTAAGTATATTAAAGCTAGGTATATATAATTTCGAATATTTTTAGTAATATTAAGAGTTAAGCTCTAGTAAAGGAAAAATAAAGTTCTTTATTAAGCGAGAGAACCAGCTAAGTAGAGTAGGTCTAAATACAAGATTTATTTCCAATATATAGTCTAATATAGTATTACTACACTATTAAACCGAGGATTATTTTAATCGATTTGATCTCGAAATTTATATAATTATTTCCTTTTTTAACTTTTTAACTAGTATTATATTTATTAAATCTAGTTCTCTAATTAATATTAATATCGAAATAGATATTAATATATTTTCTTTACTTCTCTTTTATTAGTTTAATATTAATATCGATTTTACTAGTTTCTTAAATATATTAAACTTTAATCTACTAGCTAGATCTACTCTTAATATAACTATTAGTAATATAACTTATTACTTTTTTAAATAAACTAACTTTTTTATATCTACTAAACTAATTAAAGTATTTAAAATTAATATTTAAATAACTATTATAAATAATTTAGTAAACTAATTTATTATTAAAACTTATAATTTAATCTTTAAAGTAATATCTATAATTATTTTTTAAAAAAGATAAATATTACTTTTAAATTTAATATAAATCTTTAGAAACTATACTAAAAAGAGTATAATTAGGAAAATAACTAATATACTAATCTTCTAAGTAAATAATTTAGAATATACTATCTAAAAGATCGAAATCTAAGCTAAATCTAAAATTTAGAAGTTTTTAGTTTACTTCTTAGTAATTTAGCTTTTAATAATCTTAATACTTTTAGTAACTTTTTTATAAAAAATAATAAAAATTATTTAAAATCTAATTTAGACTTCTTTTATTAATATTATTATTAGTATAAGTATTATTAATAAATAGAAAACTATAGAAATTAAAACTAAATTTAAATAAATTAAAGTTAAAATAATTAATCAATTAATTTTAATTTATAATACTTTAATTCTCTTCTTTACTTTTTTAATTCGAAATATTATTAATAAAGCTTTTAAAGTTAAAAGTATTAAAAGTTTAATAGTTTTAATTATTATTAGTATTATTAATAAAAAGAATTTAATATTAATAACTACTCTTTTTTATACAATTGATTTTTTAATTAAAAAGCTTGATATTTAAAAAAATCTTCTTAATTTTAAAAGTATTTAAAAGAATAAACTTTAGTTTAAAGTAATATTATATAAGATCTTTATAATTAACTTTAATACTTCTAAAAAGATAAAACTAGTATTAGATAAAATAAAGATTTTTAATAATTCTTTAAATTTTAAATTAATTAAAATTTTTTATTAACTCTTATTAGAAGTTAACTAAGTAGTTAAAAGAGTTAATTTAGTAATAATCTTTTTTAAGACTATTAAGGAAGTTGAAAAGTATATTAGAAATTAAGTTTATATTACTAGAATTTCAATTAGAGTTAAGAAGCTATTAAATATAATTAAATTAATATAATATATTAAATATCAAGGATTTAGATATATAATTTAATTTTATAAATACTAAGTTAAATATAAATTATATATAGAGCTATATATAACTTTATAATATACTTATAATATTTATAATATTTATAAGAAAGTTTATTTATACTTAGCTCTAAAGTATATTAATTACTCTTAATTTTATATTAATAATAGTAAATTATATAAAGTATATAAAGTAATAAAAAGAGTTAATATTAGTTTATAAATAACTAAGATATCTAAGTATTATAAGTAAATTTTAATAAAAGTTTATTAGAGATTAAATTAGATTTTAAATTAGTTATTAAGTTAAAAATTAACTTATTAATTATCTAAGAACTATAGATTATAGTCAAGGATTTAAATTAGTTAAATAGTTAATTTATAATTTATATTAATTTTAATTAACTATTAATACTATATTAGGACTTTAAATTATAAACTCTTATTTATATTTTAAAAGTTCTTATTATTAGTATAATACTAGTATTTAATAATATAGATTTAGATTTATTAATAATATAACTAGATAAAGAAATTAATATATTTGAAATAGTTAATATTTATAATAAAACTAACTAAGTTGAAAATAAATTAAATAAAATAGTTGAAAAAAGTTTATTTTCTAAAACTATTTTAATTAATTTACTTATTTTAAAAGATTTTAATATATACTACTCTTAGTAGAATTTAAAGTTAATTAATATTTAAAAGAGGATTTAATTAGTTAATTAGATTAAAGAGAATAGTCTTAATTTATTTAATAACTTTAAAATTAAAATTTTCTTTAAAAGAGTTAGTTTATTAATTTTAAATCTAATATTTACTATTTAAAGAATAGTAAAGTATATTAATAATTAGTAAATACTAAATAACTTAAGATTAGATTACTTACTAATCTTTTTTATAATTAAAAATTTAAAATTAAATTAAAACTATTCTAATCTTCTTTAAATTTTTAATATTAAGAAAGCTAATTAGAATCTTTTTAAAACTAGTTTTATTAATTTAGCTAAAAAAAGTCTAGTTCTAAGTTAAAAACCTTTAAAGTTTATTAAAACTAGTTTAAATTTTAAAATATTAAATATTAAGTTTTTAAAAGCTATTAGTATAAAACTAGTATAGATAATTAAATTAGTATTAAATATTATAATTTCGAAAATCAAATCTAAATTAAAAGCTAAACTTTAATAGACTTTTAAATTTAAATCTTTGCGAAAATCAATATTAAAAGCTTAAAGATTAAATAATTAAAGTTAAAGTTAAGAAGTTTATTAACTAGTTTAGAATTAATATTTCTTAACTATTAAATATACTAAAAGAAGTTATTAGAATACTTTTCTAAAAACTAAAGTTTTAAAATCAATATTTAAAATATTTAATTATATTAAAAGTTATTAAAGTTAGAATTTATCTTCGATTTTTAATTAATTAATTTTCAAAAGAAAAATTAAGATATTAAAATCTACTTTATTCTTTTAACTTTTAATATTAATTAGTTTTTTTTTAAAATACTTATAAAGTTAATCTTTAATTAAAATTAGTAATTAGTAAATTTAAAAAAGTTTATTTAATAAAATTCAAAGGAAAAACCTTTAAACTAAATAAAATTAACTAGAAAATTATTAATAAAGTTTATATAACTATTTCTAATTTATTTTATAAAGTTTATAGTTTATTTATTAATACTAACTACTATTCTACTTATTAGTATTAAGTAATTAGTATAATACTTAAAAAAGCTAAAAAGCTAGATTACTTAATTTCGAAAGTTTATAAAGTAATCTTACTATTTAATTATCTTAGAAAAGTTAATAAAAGGATATTAATTAAAAGATTAGATTATTTAATTAAAACTATTAACTTCCTTTATAACTCTTAAATTAGAAATAGATTTAAAAAGTTTATAATCGATATTAAACTTTTACTAGTAATTAAAATCGAAGAAAATTATATAATTAATTTTAAAATATTAGTCTTATTTCTTAATATTAAAAAAGCTTTTAATTATATATTTAAAAATCGATTACTAGTAATTTTAAAAGAGTTTAAATTTTCAATTAGCTTAATAGTTTAAGTTAACTTCTTTTTAGAAGTTAAATAACTAAGACTAGCTTTTAATAATTAAATTAAACTTTTTTATTTTATTAATATTGAGATTCTTTAAAATAACTTAATTAGTTTAATTTTATTTTTAATCTATATTCGAGATTTTTTTCTGATAATTAGTTATTTAATTTAATTTTATATAAATAATATTATATTAGTAGTTAGTTTTACTAGTTTTAAAAAGAATTATTAAATACTAAAAAAAGAAATTAATAAATTATATTCTTTTAAAATAGTAAATAGTATTGATTTTAACTTTAAGAAAACTAAACTAATATATTTCTTTATAAAAGATTTAATAGTTTATTTAGTTAAATTATTAAATTAGTAAATAATATACTTCTTTAAACTAATAAGATAGCTTAGTATTTAGTTTAATAATACTTTTAAATTTAAAAGTTATATTATTATTTAAGTTAGTTAAACTAAATTAGTTTTTCTTAAAATTAACTAATTAGTTAATATTTAAATTAGTTTATCTCTTTATATAATATATTAGTTATATATTGTTTATATTATTAATATTTTAGATTATAACTTTTTAATTTAATATAAAAGATAAGCTAGTTTCAAAGTTTAATTTTTTTTTTTTTTTATTTATTTTAACATCCTATATAAGTCTAAGACTATAATAGGATAGTTAGCAGTTATACCACTAGCAGCTAAGTGTATATAAGGGCTATATATATATAATATTATATTTAGTAAAAGGATATTAAAGGTCTAGCTTTAGTAAAGGAAATAAATAAGAAAAGTAAAATCTAACTTCTGATATTAAGGAAATTATTAAGCTAAATAAACTTTAATATATAATATTAAAGTAATATTAAGCTTAATATTGATAATTTAATAAATTCTAATTTAAGTCCTAAATTAATAAATTAATCGAGTTCGAGATTAGTTGACTAAGTCAAGTAGTATTTCTAAGTACAAATACTAGTATCTTTAATAAATTCTAAACTAATATCGATTCTAAGTTTAATATCTAATAGTAATAAGAGGTTAAGATAATATATATTAAGTTTGTCTTTTAGTTTAAAGCAAGCTTTAGCAAGTAAACAATAATTAATAAAAAGATATTCGAAGATCTTCTTTTTACTATATTTATATTTATTATTACTAGTAAAGCCTAATCAATATATATAAGCTTTAATATAGTTATATTCTAGCTTTAGTTAATAAAAAGTACTAACTATAACTTAGTCTTAAAGGGGATTAAGATTCTATTTCGAGAAGCTAATTTATAAATTAAAATATAATTAGTTTTAAAATCTTTATTTTATCTAAACTTCGTAGTTTATATTAAAGCTAATTCCTATTTCTAAATCTTAATATACTTGATACTAGTATTAAGATAAACGAAGCTAGTTGATTGAAAGTTTGATTCTAAGCTAGTTACCTCTTTAGTTAGTTTATTTACTATTTTATTACTTTCTACTTCGCAATACTCTAGAATCTAAACTAGTTTAATATTAGTACTTTTGTTAACTATTTAGCTATTAGTATTATATACTTTTATTAGCTATTCTTATTTTAAATTATTATTAAATAAGTTTAGCCTATATAGTCTAACTTAATTATTATTATAGATTATATATTCCTATTCTTTTTAAGTTAGTTAGCTAGCTAATTCGACTATTTAAATAACCTCTTCTAACTTACTATTATATACTAGCTAATTCTAGTTGATATTCTATTTATATACTCAGATTAGCTTTTAGTTTAAGTTTAAAAGAGCTAGTTTAACTTCTATTCTAGTTTTAGTTTATAATTAGAATTTGTTTATATAAAAGGAGAACTAATTTAGTATTAATATAAAAGCTAACTTCTAGTAATCTTTAGCTTTATTCTCTTTTGAAAATTAACTAATTCAAATTAAAAATAGACTTAAAAGTATTTAAAGAGGGAATTTAAATAGATAAATCTTTTCAAGTTTATTTAAATCGACTAGTAAATATATTAATCATTTAATCTAGTTTATTTGTACTAGCTTTAATACTAGCTTTAGTCTTAGCTTTAGTCTTAACTTCTATCTAGTTTTTAGAAAATATAAGAAGCTAAAACTAGAAATAAACTTTTAATAACTCTGTAACTTCTAGTAACTCTATAGCTTCTAGTAACTTAGTAGCTTTTAATAACTTAATAGCTTTTAATAACCTTTTTAAAGTAATTTATAAATTAGATAGTCTTTTAAGAGTTTGAGGGACTAGAAAGTATATTAATAAGTAATACTAGTAAAATAGATATCGAGGAGTACTAGTATAACTTTAGTATCTATAATCGAAATAAAACTAATTTTAAAAATATCTAGTATTTTCCAAAGAGTTAAATTTTAAAGTAATCGAAGTTAGATTTTAAAGCTAGTTTATCTTTTATACTAAATTAGGGAACTATAATCTGAGATATTAGTAATATAAATAATATATAACTAGTATATTATATAAAGGGATAAGCTAGTTTAAATATTAGCTAGTCGATTAACTTGAAGAAATAATAATTTAATTTAACTAACTTAGATAATAATATAACTTTTAAATTTAAAAGTATTATCGAACTAAATCCTAAACTATCTTACTAGTTTAGAGAGGTATATTACTTGCTAATTTAGTAATTTAACTAAATAGACTGTTAAGTTATTTATAAAGAAATATATTAACTTAGTTTTTTTAAAGTTAAAATCGATATTATTCGCTATTTTAAGAGAATATAGTTTATTAGCTTCTCTTTCTAGTATTTAACAATTCTTTTTAAAACTAGTAAAGATAGCTACTAATATAATATTATTTATATAAAACTAAATTAAATAGCTAATCGTCGAGAAGAGATCTTGAATATAAATCAAGAATAAAATTAGACTAATTAGACTACTTTAGAGAATCCTAATATTAATAGGACGAAAAAGTTTAATTTGATTATTAAAGACTAGTCTTAACTATTTAGCTTTTAAAAAGGAGTTAATTTAAACTATTAAGCTAATCGGAAGTTTAAACTCTTTTAAAATAACTAATAATCGATTCTTGAATATATAATCAAAAGCCTTTTTAATATTAAGAAATAAAACTAATATTTTAAGATTAGTTATATAATTTTCTTTGATTTTAATTACTAGTAAAAGTTTAATATCGATTATAAACTTTTTAAGTCTACTTCCAATTTAAAAGTTATAAAGGAGATTAATAATCTTAATTAAATAACTTAGTCTTTTAGTTAATATCCTTTTACTAACTTTCTTAAAATAATTAAGTAGTAAAATTATTCTATAAGTTTTCGAAATTAAATAGTCTAGCTTTTTAGCCTTTTTAAGTATTATACTAATTACTTAGTACTAGTAAGTAGAATAGTAGCTAGTATTAATAAGTAGATTATAAACTTTATAAAATAAACTAGAAATAGTTATATAAGCTTTATTGATAATTTTCTAGTTAATTCTATTTAGTTTAGAGGTTTTTCCTTTGATTTTTATTAAATAAGCTTTTTTAAATTCGCTAATTACTAGTTTTAACTAAGAATCGACTTTATAAATATTCTAAAAAGAACTAATTAATATTAAAGATTAGAGAAATAAAGTAGATTTTAATATTTTTACTTTTCCTTTAAAAATTAATTAGTTAGAAATCAAAAGTAAATTCTAACTTTAGTAGCTTTTAATATAGTTAAATACTTTAAATATTAATTTCGAGTTTTTAATCTTTAAAAAAATATTCTAATAACTCTTTTTAGTATATTTGATAGCTGAAAAATATTAATTCTAAGCTAATCAATAAGCTTTTTAACTTTGATTTAGTTTTTAAGCTTTTAATATTAATTTTCGAAAAGATTTAAATTCAAGGATCTATTAGAGTTTTACTCTTAACTTAGACTTGATTTTCGAAATTACTATATTCGATACTAATCTAATTATCTATACTAGCTTTATACTAATAATTTCTAAAAACTTAATATTTAATATTTTAAAATTTAAACTAGTTCTAATAAACTCTAAAAGTTCTTAATTTAGAATTAAGCTTTTTTTAGCTAAATTAATAAAACTAACTTTAAAGAGATTCTAATTAACTTTCTTAGTATCAAAGATTTAAAGAGGATTAGAATAGTTTTAATTTAATTTTAGATTTTTAATTGTAAAAAAGATTAGTAAATAATTTAATCTTAAGTCTTTTAATATTTACTAATTATTAATATACTTTACTACTCTTTAAGTAGTAAATATTAAATTTAAAACTAATAAACTAATTTCTCTAAAGAAAATTTTAGTTTTAAGATTATTAAGTAAATCAAGATTATTCTTTTCAATCTAATTAACTAATTAAAACTTTTTTTAAATATTAGCTAACTCTAAGTTTTACTAAGAGTAGTATATATTAAAATCTCTTAAAATAAGTAAATTAGTTAATATAGCTTTAAGAAATAAGTTTCTTTTGACTATTTTATTTAATTCGCTTTCAACTTAGTTAGTTTTATTATAAATATTAACTATTTCGAGTATATTAATTCCTTCATCTAGTTGTATTACTAATAAGTCTAAATCTATATTATTAAGTATTAGTATTATACTAGTAGTAAGAACTTTTAAAGTATAAATAAGAGTTTATAATTTAAAGTCCTAATATAATACTAGTAGTTGATTAAAGTTAGTATAAGTTATAGATCGACTATTTAACTAATTTAAATTCTCGACTATAATCTATAGTTCTTAGATAATTAATAAATTAATTTTTAACTTAATAGCTAATTTAAGAGTTAATTTAATTTCTAATAAACTTTTATTAAGATTTACTTATAATACTTAGATATCTTAATTATTTATAAACTAATAATAACTCTTTTTATTACTTTATATACTTTATATAATTTACTATTATTAATATAAGATTAAAAGTAATTAATATATTTTAAAGTTAAATATAAATAAACTTTCTTATAAATATTATAAATATTATAAATATATTATAAAGTTATATATAGTTTTATATATAATCTATATTTAGTTTAATATTTATAAAATTAAATTATATATTTAAATTCTTAATACTTAGTATATTATATCGATTTAGTTATATTTAATAATTTCTCAATTCTAACTAAGATTCTAATAATATATACTTAGTTCCTAATATACTTTTCGACTTTCTTAATAGTCTTAAAAGAAACTACTATTAAACTAACTTTTTTAGCTACTCGATTAACTTCTAATAAAAGTTAATAAGAAGTTCTAATTAGTTTAAAATTTAAAAAGTTATTAAAAGTCTTTATTTTATTTAGTACTAATTTTATATTTTCAAAAATATTAAAATTAATTATAGAGATTCTATATAATACTACTTTAAACTAAAGTTTATTCTTTTAGATACTTTTAAAATTAAGAAGATTTTTCTAAATATTAAGTTTCTTAATTAAGAAATTAGTTATATAAAAAGAAGTAGTTATTAATATTAAGTTCTTTTTATTAGTAATATTAGTAATAGTTAAGACTATTAGACTTTTAATACCTTTAGCTTTAAAAGCCTTATTAATAGTATTTCGGATCGAGAGAGTAAAGAAGAGAACTAAAGTATTATAAATTAAAATTAGTTAATTAGTTATTTTAGCTTTAACCTATTTAGGTTTAGCTTTAGATTTTATAGTTTTCTATTTATTAATAGTACTTATACTAGTAATAATATTAATAAAAAAGGTTTAGGCTAGATTTTAAGTAATTTTTATTACTTTTTATAAAAAAGTTATTAGAAATATTAGAGTTACTAAAAGTTAAATTATTAGAAGTTAAACTAAGAGCTTTTAAACTTTAAGCTTAGTTTAAGTTTCAATCTTTTAGATAATATATTCTAGGTTATTAACTTATAAAGCTAGTATATTAGTAATTTTCCTAATTATACTCTTTTCGGTATAGTCTCTAAAGACTTATAATAAATTAAGAAATAATATTTACTTTTCCTAGAAAACAATTATAAATACTATTTTAAAGATAAAATCGTAAACTTTAAAAATAAGTTAGTTTATTAAATTATTCGAAATAGTTATTTAAGTATTAGTTTAAGTATTAACTTTAAATATCTTAATTAGTTTAATAAATATAAAGAGATTAATTTATTTAGAAAAATAGTAAATTATATTATTAATAGTTATATTAGAAATAGATCTAGCTAGTAAATCAAAGTTTAAAATCTCTAAAAATCTAGTAAAATCGATATTAGTATTAAAATAATAAAAAGAAAATAAAAAAGATATATTAATATTTATTTCTATATTAATATTAGCTAGAGAGTTAGACTTAATAAATATAATATTAGTTGAAAAGTTAGAAAAGAAAGTAGTTATATAAGTTTCGAAGTTAAAGCTCTATTAATTAATTAAAGTTTTAAACTCTATATTATTATAGTTTTAGAATATATCTTAGTTATTACTACTTAAAGTAAATATTCTATTATTAGTAATATTGATTAGTAATAATAATATAGTAGTCTTATAATCTAGTACTAGTAATATAGTAAGAAGTATATTTAATATTACTTAATATTATCGAATTAGACTAGTTTAACTTAATATTATCTTTAATATCAATAGAATAAATAATTGAAATTATAATATATTCTATTTAGATTTTAACTATAATAGTAGTATCTTAATAATAAGAAAGTATATTAATAAGTAAATAACTTTATTAAATTTATAGAAACGTATTAAATCAAAGTAAGTCTTTTTTATTTGTTTTTTTAATAATTTTTGATATTTTTCTAATATTTTTTGTTTTTAGGATTTAGATAAAAATTCAATAATATAAAGTAAAAATCGTAATTTTTAGTAATAATAATAATATCTCGATAGTACTAAGTTATATAATAAAGCCGATTACTTTATTCAATCTACTAGGTTATAATTAATAAGAATATCGAAAGATCAGATCGATTTAGATAAGAATTCGAGTTTTTTCGATAACTTTTTATTTTTTACTTTTGTTAAGCTTATATCAAAGTTTAATTTCAATTACTTTAAAATTTAGTTTTTTTAGAAAATACTAAATATTTTTAAAATTAGTTTTATTCTAGTTATAAATATTAAAGCTATATTAATACTTTTTAATATCTAACTTATTAGTATTACTTATTAATATACTTTCTAATCTTTTAAACTTTTAAAAAACTATTTAATTTATAAATTATTTTAAAAAGGTTATTAAAAGCTATTAAATTATTAAAAGTTACTAAGTTACTAAAAGTTATTAAATTATTAGAAGTTAAGTTACTAGGAGTTATAAGATTACTAAGAGTTATAAGATTATTAGAAGTTATAAAGTAATTAAAAGTTATAAAGTTATTAGAAGTTTATTTTTAATTCTAACTTTTTATACTTTCTAAAAACTAAATAGAAATTAAAACTAAAATTAAAACTGAAATTAATATTAAAGTTAGTATAAATAGATTAGATTAGGTAATTAATATACTTACTAGTTAATCTAAATAAACTTGAAAAGATCTATTTATTTAAATTCCCTTTTTAAACCTTTTTAAACTTATTTTCAATTCGAATTAAATAATTTTCGAAGGAAAATAAAACTAAAGATTATTAGAAGTTAGTATTTATATTAATATTAAATCAACTCTCTTTCTATATAGATAAATTTTAATTATAAATTAAAACTAGAATAAAGATTAAACTAATTTTTTTAAATTTAAATTAAAAGTTAATTTAAGTATATAAATAGAATATTAGTTTAAATCAACTAATATATAATAATAAGTTAAAAAAAGTTATTTAAATAATTAAATTAGTAAGTTAGTTAATTTAAAAAAGATAAAAATATATTATTTATAATAATAACTAAGTTAAACTATATAAACTAAACTTATTTAATAATAATTTAGAATAAGAATAACTAATAAAAGTATATAATATTAATAACTAAATAGTTAATAAAGATACTAATATTAAACTAGTCTAGATTCTAAGATATTATAATATAGAAAGTAATAAAATAGTAGATAAACTAATAAAAGAAGTAATTAGTTTAAAATCTAATTTTTAATTAATAAGTTTTACTTATTTCGATACTAATATTAAATATATTAAGATTTAGAAATAAGAATTAACTTTAATATAAATTACGAAAATTAAATAAAATAAAGATTTTAAGATTAATTATATTTTAATCTATAAATTAGTTTTTCAAAATAGAATTTTAATTCTCTTTAAAACTAAGTAAACTATAATTAATATTTTTTACTAGTTAAAGTTAAACTATAACTATATTAAAGTTTATATATATTAATTAAGCTTTACTAGTAATAATAAATATAAATATAATAAAAAGAAAATAATTAAATACTTTTTTATTAACTATTAACTATTTACTAAAACTTATTTAAAACTAAAAGATAAACTTAATATATATTATTTTAACTTTCTACTACTTTTAGATATTAAACTTAGAATTGATATTAGCTTAGAATTTATTAAAGATACTAGTATTTCTACTTAGAAATACTATTTGATCTAGTTAACTAACTTTAAACTCGATTAATTTATTAATTTAGGATTTAAATTAGAATTTATTAAATTATCAATATTAAATTTAATATCACTTTAATATCAGTTTAATACTATATATTAAAGCTTGTTTAACTTAGTACTTTTCTTAATATCAAGAGTTGGAATTTATATTCTTTATTATTATTTCTTTTACTAAAGTTTAACTTTTAATATCCTTTTACTATATAAGATATTATATATATATAGCTTTTATATATACTTAGCTACTAGTAGTATATCTACTAACTATCTTATTATAGTTTTAGACTTATATAGGATGTTAAAATAAATAAATAAAAAAAAATAATATTTATAATATTTATAAAAAAACTTATATATACTTAACTCTAAAGTATATTAATTACTTTTAATCTTATATTAGCGATAATAAATTATATAAAGTATATAAAGTAATAAAAAAAGTTATTATTAGTTTATAAATAATTAGAATATCTAAGTATTATAAATAAATCTTAATAAAAGTTTATTAAGAATTAAATTAGTTCTTAAGCTAGTTATTAAGTTAAAAATTAATTTATTAATTATCTAAGAGTTATAAATTATAGTTAAAAACTTAAATTAGTTAAATAATTAATTTATAATTTATATTAACTTCAATTAACTATTAGTATTATATTAGAACTTTAAACTATAAACTCTTATTTATACTTTAAAAGTTCTTATTATTAATATAATACTAATACTTGATAATATAAATTCAAACTTATTAGTAATATAATTAAATGAAAAAATCAATATACTTGAAATAGTTAATATTTATAATAAAACTAGCTAAGTTAAAAGCGAATTAAATAAAATAGTTAAAAGAAGTTTATTTTTTAAAACTATTTTAACTAATTTATTTATTTTAAAAGATTTTAATATATACTACTTTTAGTAGAATTTAAAGTTAGTTAATACTTAAAAGAAGATTTAATTAATTAACTAGATTAAAAAGAATAATCTTGATTTATTTAATAATCTTAAAGTTAAAACTTTCTTTAGAAAAGTTAGCTTATTAGTTTTAGATCTAATATTTACTATTTAAAAAATAGTAAAGTATATTAATAATTAATAAATACTAAGAAATTTAAGATTAAATTACTTATTAATCTTTTTTATAATTAAGAATTTAAAGTTAAATTAAAACTATTTTAATTCTTTTTAAATCTTTAATATTAAGAAAATTAATTAAAAACTTTTTAAAGTTAGTCTAATAAATTTAATTAAAAAAAGTTTAATTCTAAATTAAAAGCTTTTAAAGTTTACTAAAACTAATTTAAATCTTAAAATATTAAATATTAAGTTTTTAGAAGTTATTAGTATAGAATTAGTATAGATAATTAAATTAATATTAAATATAGTAATTTTGAAAATAAAGTTTAAACTAAGAACTAAGTTTTAATAAACTTTTAAATTTAAATCTCTTCGAAAATTAATATTAAAAGTCTAAAAATTAAATAATTAAAGTTAAAGTTAAGAAACTTATTAATTAATTTAGAATTAATATTTTTTAGCTATTAAATATACTAAAAAGAGTTATTAGAATATTTTTTTAGAAACTAAAAATTTAAAATCAATATTTAAAATATTTAACTATATTAAAAACTATTAAAATTAGAATTTACTTTCGATTTCTAACTAATCAACTTTCGAAAAAAAATTAAGATATTAAAATTTATTTTATTCTTCTAGCTTTTAATATTAATTAATTCTTTTTAAAATATTTATAAAGTCGATTTTTAATTAGAATTAGTAATTAATAAATTTAAAAAAGTTTATTTAATAAAAATTAAAGGAAAAACTTTTAAGTTAAATAGAATTAACTAAGAAATTATTAATAAAACTTATATAATTATTTCTTATTTAATTTATAAAGTTTATAATCTATTTATTAATATTAACTACTATTTTATTTACTAGTACTAAGTAATTAGTATAATATTTAAAAAAGTTAAAAAGCTAGATTATTTAATTTTAAAAGCTTATAAAATAATTTTATTATTTAATTATTTTAGAAAAGTTAATAAGAGAATATTAACTAAAAAACTAAACTATTTAATTAAAACTATTAATCTTCTTTATAACTTTTAAATTAGAAATAGATTTAAAAAGTTTATAATCAATATTAAGTTTTTACTAATAATTAAAATCGAAGAAAATTATATAGTTAATCTTAAAATATTAGTTTTATTTCTTAATATTAAAAAAGCTTTTAATTATATATCTAAGAATTAATTACTAGTTATTTTAAAAGAGTTTAAACTTCTAATTAATTTAATAGTTTTTTTTTTTATTTATTTTAATATCCTATATAAGTCCAAGACTATAATAGGATAGAATTTAATAGTTTAAATTAGTTCTTTTTTAGAAATTAAATAATTAAGATTAGTTTTTAATAATTAAATTAAATCTTTTTATTCTATTAATACTAAGATTCTTTAAGATAGTTTAATTAGTTTAATTTTATTTTTAATTTATATTTAAGATCTTTTTTCAATAATTAGCTATTTAATCTAGTTTTATATAAATAATATTATATTAGTAACTAGCTTTATTAGTTTTAAAAAAAATTATTAAATATTAAAAAGAGAAGTTAATAAACTATATTCCTTTAAAACAATAAATAATATCGATTTTAACTTTAAGAAAACTAAGCTAATATACTTCTTTATAAAAAACTTAATAATTTATTTAGTTAAATTATTGAATTAGTAAGTAATATACTCTTCTAAGCTAATAAAATAGTTTAATATTTAATTCGATAATACTTTTAAATTTAAAAGTTATATTATTATTTAAATTAGTTAAGTTAAATTAACTTTTTTTAAAGTTAATTAATTAATTAATATTTAAACTAGTTTATTCCTTTATATAATATACTAATTATATATTATTTATATTACTAGTATTTTAGATTATAGCTTCTTGATTTAATATAAAAGATAAATTAATTTTAAAGTTTAACTTTAATTATTTTAAAATTTAGTTTTTTAGAAAATACTAAATATTTTTAAAACTAATTTTATTCTAGTTATAGATACTAAAGTTATATTAATACCTCTTAATATCCGACTTACTAGTATTACTTATTAATATACTTTCTAATTCTTTAAACTTTTAAAAGACTATTTAATTTATAAATTACTTTAAGAAAGTTATTAAAAGTTATTAAATTATTAAAAACTATTAAGTTATTAAAAGTTATTAAGTTATTAGAAGTTAAGTTACTAAGAGCTATAAAGTTATTAAAAGTTATAAAGTTATTAGAAGTTATAAAGTTATTAAGAATTTATTTATAATTCTAGCTTTTTATACTTTTCAAAGATTAAATAGAAATTAGAATTGAAGTTAAGATTAAAGCTAATATTAAAACTAGTATAAATTAACTAGATTAAATAATTAATATATTTACTAATTAATTTAAATAAGTTTGAAAAGATTTATTTATTTAAATTCTTTTTTTAAATACTTCTAAACTTCTTTTTAATCTAAATTAATTAATTTTCAAAAGAGAATAAAATTAAAGATTATTAAAAGTTAGTATCTATACTAATATTAAACTAACTCTCTTTTTATATAAATAAGTTTTAATTATAATTTAAAATTAAAATAGAGATTAAACTAATTCTTTTAGATTTAAACTAAAAGTTAATTTAAGTATATAAGTAAAATATTAATTTAAATTAGTTAGTATATAATAGTAAGTTAAAAAGAGTTATTTAAATAGTCGAATTAGCTAGTTAACTAACTTAAAAAGGATAAAAATATATAGTTTATAATAATAACTAAGTTGAATTATATAAGTTAAAATCGCTTAATAATAATTTAAAATAAGAATAACTAATAAGGATATATAATATTAATAGCTAAATAGTTAATAAAAATACTAGTATTAAACTAGTTTAAGTTTTAAAATATTATAATATAGAAAGTAATAAAATAGTAGATAAATTAGTAAAAGAAATAATTAGTTTAGAACTTAACTTTTAATTAATAAGTCTTATTTATTTTAATATTAATATTAAGTATATTAAGATTTAAAAATAGGAATTAACTTTAATATAAATTATAAAAGCTAGATAAAATATAGATTTTAAAATAAATTATATATTAATCTATAAACTAGCTTTTTAAAATAGAATTTTAATTCTTTTTAAAATTAAACAAGTTATAATTAATACTTTTTATTAGCTAAAGTTAAACTATAGTTATATAAAAGTTTATATATATTGATTAAGCTTTACTAGTAATAATAAATATAAATATAATAAAAAGAAGATAATTAAATATTTTCTTATTAGTTATTAACTACTTACTAAAGCTTATTTAAAGTTAAAGAATAAACTTAATATATATTATTTTAACCTTTTACTACTTTTAGATACTAAACTTAGAATTAATATTAATCTAGAATTTATTAAAGATATTAGTATTTATACTTAGAAATACTATTTAACTTAGTTAGTTAATCTTAAACTTGATTAATTTATTAATTTAGAATTTAAATTAGAATTTATTAAATTATCAATATTAAGTTTAATATCACTTTAATATTAATTTAATACTATATATTAAAGTCTATTTAGCTTAATACTTTTCTTAATATCAAGAGTTAGAATTTATATTTTTTATTATTATTTTTTTTATTAGAGTTTAATTTTTAATATCTTTTTACTATATATAATATTATATATATATAGCTTTTATATATACTTAGCTATTAATAGTATATCTACTAATTATCCTACTATAGTCTTAGACTTATATAGAATATTAAAATAAATAAATAAATAAAAAAAAACTAACTATATTCAGTATTATATATAATTAGACTTTAAAAAATATTTAACTGTTAATAGATTAGTTACTAACTATTTTATTATAATCTTAAACTCAAAAAGGATATTAAAATAATAAAAAAAAAGAAAAAAAAACTATTTAATAATATTATATAAATTAATAAAGAATAATATTTTTAATTAAATTAATACTTTTATTAACTTTAAAGTTAATATATTTACTTTAATTAATATTTCCTTTTTATAATAACTTTATTATAATCTTAGATTTATAATTAAATATCTAAAGATATTTTTATAAGTTAAAGAATATAATAATATAAATAAACTATTAATTATTTATTATACTTTATTTAATCTTATAATTAATAATTATATTTAATCTTTTACTCTCTTTTTAATTATTTATTTAAATAGTTATATTATAATATTAAATTGTAAATAGTTTATAAAGAATTATATATTAGTTAATTATATTTAAAGATATTTTATTTAATTTAAAGATTTACTTCTAATAATAATTTATATTAGAAATTATAATATTAATATATAATAATATAAATTAGAAAAGATAAATAATATTTACTAAATAAATATATCTTAATATAATTTAAAATTTAGATTAGAAAACTATAAAATAAAAATATATAAAAAAAATTATATTTTATTAATAAAGTTATTTTTTTTTAATATCTTATATAAGTCTAAGACTATAATAAGATAGTTAACAGTTAATTTACTAGCAGTTAAATATATCTATAAAAGCTAAGTATATATAATATTAATAAAATAGAGTTATATTAAAAGTCTAACTTTAATTTTAAAGAAATAAATAATAAAAAATTAAAAATATTAAAGAAAGTAATAAGTTAAATAAGTTTAAATAAATTAATATTAAACTTAATATTAGATATTAAGCTGATATTAAAGTATTTCAGCTTTAATATCGAATATTAAATTAATATTAAAACTTAATATTATACTTTCTAGATACTAAGTAAAAGTCTAAATTAAAGATCTAATTTAAAAATCAATTAACTAGATTAAATAATATTTTCAAGTCTAAATACTAAAGTCCTTTTTATTATTTTATATATTTTACAAGACTTTAAGTTGCTAGTATAGTTTTTAGAGTAATTAATATATTTTAAAGCTAGATATAAATAAACTCTACTTTAAATATTATATAAATTATAAATATACTAGGAAATTATATATAGTTTAGTATATAATCTATATTTAACTTAGTGTTTATAGAATTAAATAATATATTTAAAGCTCTAATATTTAGTATATTAAATTAACTTAGTTATAGTTAATAACTTTTTAATTTTAATTAATATTCTAGTAATATAGACTTAATTTCTTATATATTTATTCACTTCTTTATTAATTTTAAAAAAGATTATAACTAATCTAACTTGTTTAGTTAACTAGTTAACTTCGAAAGAAAGTTAATAAAATATACTAATTAAAAAAAGTTTAAAAGATAAATTAAAAGTTTTTAGTTTATTAAAAACTAGTTTTATTCTATTAAATATATTGAATTCTAAAATAAATATTCTATATAATATAACTTTAAACTAAAGTTTATCCTTTTAAATAGTTTTAAAATTAATAAGATTTTTCTAAATATTAAGTTTCTTAATTAGAAAGTTAATAATATAAAAAGTAATAATTATTAAAATAAAGTTCTTTTTATTAGTTATACTAATAATAACTAAAACTATAAAACCTTTAATCTCTTTAATTTTAAAAGCTTTATTAATCGAGTTATAAATAGAAAAAGTTAAAAAAAGAGAAAAAGTATTTTAGATTAGAATTAATTAATTTAAAAGTTTAGACTTAATTTATTTAAACTTAGTTTATATTATAATCTAATTAGAAGTTTTAATTTTAGAGTTAATAATAATAGTAATAAAAGAAGTTTTAATTAAAATAGTAGTTTTAATACTTTTAATTAATAAAGTTATTAAAAATAGAGTTATTAAAGATTAAATTATTAAAAATTTAGTTTAAATTATAAACTTAATCTAAACTTTATTCTTAGTATAAGTTTTAACTTTCTAAATAATATATTCAAGATTATTAATCTAAAAAACTAATTAGTTAATAACTTTTTTAACTTTTCTATTTATAATATAATCTCTAAATACTTCGATTAAATCTAAGATTTAAATCTACTTTTCTTAAGAAATTATTATTAAAGCTACTTTAATTAAAAGATTTAAAATATTAATAATAAATTAAATAACTAGATTATTAATAAAAGTAATAAAGAAAATAACTTTTAGATTTTTATTATTCTAAAGTTTTAATAAAAAGAGATTAATTTATTTAGAAAAGTGAAAAAGAATTATACTAAAGTTAATAGTTATATTTAAAGTAGATTTATTAAAAGAATCTAAATTTAATATATCTAAAAGATTAAATATATTTAAATTTAAGTTAAAGTAATAAGTAGTAGATAATAATAACAAAGTAATAATATTTATATTTATATTAGTTATATTAATAAATAGATTAGATTTAATAATTATAGTTATTAAGGAAATTAAATAAAAACTAATTTAAATAATATTCTAGTTATTAAACTTTCTAATAAAAGTTAAAAGTCTTTTTATAATAATATTAATATTTTACTTTTAAGAAAATATATTTATATTAAGAAAAGTATTCTAGATCTATAAAGATTTAAAATATTAATTCTTAAATCTTAATAATTCTTTAATATTATTATAATTCTATAATTTAAATTTAATATTATCTTAATATCGAATATTTAGAAGTATTAAAAATAGTAATAATAATAATATTTTAGGAAAAGGAAGTTATATTAAAATATAAATAAGTTAGTTCAATTTATAAAAATTTATTTAACTAGTTATTAACCTCTTTTTAATATATTTTTATTATATTTAATAATTTTTTAATATTTTTATATTTTTTATATATTTTCGGTAAAAAATTTATAATATAAAATAAAAATCTTTGAAAATCGATAATAATAATAATATCTTAGTAACGTTGAATTATAAAAGAAAGCCGATTATTTTATTTAATTCGCTAAATTATAATTAATAGGAATATCGAAAGATTAGATTGATTTAGATAATAATATATATTTTTTCGATATATTTCGTTATTATTTTATATCTTTTTATAAAGTTATTATTATAATAAAGTATATAAACTTCTTTTTTAAATATCTACTTATTATATAAAATATATTTTCTAAATTATATATAATATTAAAATTATTATAATTTTTTTTTTATTTATTTTAACAACTTATATAAGTTTAAAACTATAGTAAGTTAGTTAGCAGCTAATCTGCTAGCGGCTAAGTGTATATCTAAGGGTTAGGTATATATAATATTAATAAAGTGGAGTTATATTAAAAGTCTAACTCTAATTTTAAAGAAATAAACAATAAAAAATCAAAAATATTAAAGAAAGTAATAAGTTAAATAAGTCTAAATAAGTTGATATTAAATTTAATATCGAATATTAAGTTGATATTAAAGTATTTTAACTTTAATATCGAATATTAAGTTGATATTAAAGTTTAATATTATACTTTCTAGATACTAAATAAAAGTTCAAATAAAAATAAAAATTCTAATTTATTAAAGATTAGTTGATAGTCAAATAATACTTTCTAATTTAAATACTAAAATCCTCTTTATTACTTTATATACTTTGTACGATTTTGAATTATTAATATAGTTTTCAAAGTAATTAATATATTTTAAAACTAAATATAAATAGACTTTACTTTAGATATTATATAAACTACAAATATACTAGGAAGTTATATATAGCTTAGTATATAGTCTATATTTAACTTAGTATTTATAGAACTAAATAGTATATCTAAAGCTTTAATATTTAATATACTAAATTAACTTAGTTATAGCTAGTAGCTTCTTAGCCTTAACTAATATTCTAGTAATATAGACTTAGTTCCTTATATACTTATCTACTTCTTTATTAGTTTTAAAAGAGACTATAACTAATCTAGTTTGTTTAATCAACTAGTTAGTTTCGGAAGAAAGTTAATAAAGTATATTAATTAAAAAGAGTTTAAAGAATAAATTAAAAGTCTTTAATTTATCAAGAACTAATCCTATTTTATTAAGTATATTAAACTTGGCTATAGGAATTCTATATAATACAACTTTAAATTAAAATTCGTTTTTTTAAATAGTCTTAAAATTAATAAGATTTTTCTAAATATTAAACTTCTTAATTAAAAAGTTAATTATATAAAGAGTTATTATAGTTAAAATAAAGTTCTTTTTATTAGTTATACTAATAATAGTTAAGACTATTAGCTTCTTAACTCTTTTAACTTCGAAAGCCTTATTAATTAAGTTCTAGATAAAGAGAGTTAAGAAAAAAGAAGTATTTCGAATTAGAATTAGCTAATTTGAAAGTTTAGATTTAACTTATTTAAATTTAGTTTTTAGTTTAATAGTTTTCTATTTATTAATAGTCTCTAAGTTAATAGCGATATTAGTAAAAGAAGTTTTAATTAGAATAGTAATCTTTGTAATTTTAGCTAGTAAGATTATTAAAAGTAGAGTTATTAAAAGCTAAGTTATTAAAAGCTAGGTTTAAGCTTTATTCTTAGTATAAATTTCAACTCTCTAAATAACGAATTCAAGATTATTAATTTAAGAAGCTAATTAGTTAGTAACTTTTTTAACTTTTCTATTTATAATATAGTCTTTAAAGATTTCGATTAAATCTAAGATTTAAGTCTACTTTTCCTAGGAAATTATTATTAAAACTACTTTAATTAAAAGGTCTAAAATATTAAAGATAAGTTAAAAAGCTAAATTATTAATAGAAGTAGTAAAGAAAGTAGTTTTCGGATTTTTATTATTTTAAAATTCTAATAAAAAGAGATTAGTTTGTTTAGAAAGATAAAAGAGAATTATATTAAAGCTAGTAGTTATATTCAAAGTAAGTTTATTAAAAGAGTCTAAATTTAAATTATTAGAAAGACTAGATAAATCGATATTTAGATTAAATCAATAAGTTATAAAGAGTAATAACGAGGTAGTAATATCTATAATAACTATATTAATAAGCGAATTAGATTTAATAACTATAGTTATTAAAGAAGTTAAAAATAAACTAGTTTAGATAATATTCTAATTATTAGATTAGTTAGTTGAAATTAAAAGTCTTTCTATTAAAAAGCTAATATCTTACTTTTAAAGAGGTATATTTATATTAGGAAAAGTATTTTAGGTTTATAGAGAATAAAAGAATTATATTTGATTTCTTAATATTATCTTAATAATATTTTAAATCCGCGATTTAAACTTAATATTATCTTTAATATCAAATATCTAGAAGTATTAAAAGTAATAGCGATAATAATATCTCGAGAAGAAGAAGTTATATTAGAATATAAATAAGCTAATTCAATCTATAAAAGCCTATTTAACTAGTTACTAACCTCTTTTTAATATATTTTTATAATATTTAATAATTTTTCAATGTTTTTATATTTTTAAATATTTTCAATAAAGAATTTATAATATAAAGTAAAAATCTTCGAAAATCAGTAGTAATAATAATATCTTGATAATACTAAGTTATAGAATAAAGTTAATTATTTTATTTAATCTACTAAATTATAATTAATAAGAATATCGAAAGATCAAATCGATTTAAATAACTATATAAGTTTTTTCGATAATTTTTATTTGTTGATAAACTTCGTGAATTGAAATTATTATAATATTTATATAAAAATTTAATCTAAAAAGTAATTAATTATATAAAGAAAAGTTAAAGTTATTAAAAAAAGAAGTTTATATAAATAATTATTAAAAAAAAACTCGAATCTTTATTTAAATTAATTTAATCTTTTAATATTTTTATTAATTATAGTTTAGTAAATCGAATAAAGTAATTAGTTTTATTATATAATTTAATATTATTAAGATATTATTATTATCGTCGAAAATCACGAATTTTACTTTATATTATCGAATTTTTATTTAAAATCTAAAAGTATAAAAATATTAGAAAATTATTAAAAATTATTAAAAAAATAAATAAAAAAGACTTACTTCAATTTAATATACTTTTATAAACTTAATAAAGCTACTTACTTATTAATATATCTCTTTATTATTAAAATATTATTATTATAGTTAAATTCTAAATAAGATATATTATAATTTTAACTATTTACTTTATTAATATTAAAGATAATATTAAGTTAGTTTAAAAGAGTTATTAAAAAAATATATACTATTATTTAAATTGATTTAATCTTTTAATATTCTTACTAATTATAATTTAGTAGATTAAATAAAGTAATTAACTTTGTTCTATAATTTAATATTATTAAGATATTATTATTATTATTGATTTTCGAAGATTTTTACTTTATATTATAAATTTTTTATTGAAAACACTTAAAAAAAATATAAAAATATTAAAAAATTATCAAATATAATAAAAATATATTAAAAAAAGATTAGTAACTAGTTAAATAAGTTTTTATAAATCGAACTAGTTTATTTATATTTTAATATAACTTTCTTTTCTTAAGATATTATTATTATTACTACTTTTAATACTTTTAGATATTTAATATTAAAATAATATTAAGTTTAAATTATAAGATTATAATAATATTAAAGAATTATTAAAATTTAGAAATTAATATTCTAAATCTTTATAAATCTAAAATACTTTTCTTAATATAAATATTTTTTTAAAAGTAAGATATTAATATTATTATAAAGAGACTTTTAATTTCTATTAGAGAATCTAATAATTAGAATATTATCTAAACTAACTTTTTTTTAACTTTTTTAATAATTATAACTATTAAGTTTAATTTACTTATTAATATAATTAATATAAATATAGATATTATTACTTTATTATTACTACTTACTATTTATTATTTTAATCTAAATATTAATTTATCTAGTCTTTTCGATAATTTAAATTTAGACTTTCTAAATAGATTTACTTTTAATATAATTATTACTAGATTTAGTAAAATTCCTTTTTACTTTCTTAAATAAACTAACTTTTTTTTACTAGAACTTTAAAATAATAAAAATCTGAAAACTACTTTCTTTATTATTTCTACTAATAATCTAATTATTTAATTTATTTTTAATACTTTAGATCTTTTAATTAAAGTAACTTTAATAATAATTTTCTAAAAAAAGTAGATTTAAATTTTAAACTTAATTAAGATCTTTAGAGATTATATTATAAATAGAAAAGTTAAAAAAGTTATTAACTAATTAGCTTTTTGAATTAATAATCTTGAATATATTATTTAGAAAGTTAAAATCTATATTAAGAATAAAATTTAAATTAAAGTTATAGTTTAAACTAAACTTTTAGTAACTTAGTTTTTAATAACTTTATTAATTAAAATTATAAAGATTATTATTTTAATTAAAACTTCTTTTACTAATATTATTACTAGTTTAGAGGTTATTAATAATAAATAAAAGATTATCAAACTAAAAACTAAATCTAAATAAATTAAATCTAAACTTTTAAATCAATTAATTTTAATCTAGAATATTTCCTCTTTCTTCTTAGCTTTTTTTATTTATAACTTGATTAATAAAGCTTTTAAAGTTAAAGAGGTTAAAGATTTTATAATCTCGACTATTACTAATATAATTAATAAAAAAAACTTTATTTTAATTATTATAACTCCTTATATAATTAACTTCTTAATTAAGAAATTTAATATTTAGAAAAATCTTATTAATTTTAAAACTATTTAAAAGAATAAATCTTAATTTAAAATTATATTATATAGAATTCTTATAATCGAGTTTAATATACTTAATAGAATAAGACTAGTTTTTAATAAGTTAAAGACTTTTAATTTATTTTTTAAACTTTTTTTAATTAATATACTTTATTAACTCTCTTTTGATAAAAAAGATAAGATTTATTATGAAAAAATATATATAGTTATTGAAAATCATCGGATCAATTACGAATATAATATATAACTTTTTTACAGATCGAATAAGCTAAGCCGTCTAGTTATATAATTATCTGTTATCGAGATATTATTATCGCTATCGATTTTATCGATTTTTACTTTATATTTTCGAAATTTTCACTCAAAAACCTTAAAAATTATAAAAATATCGAAAAACAATAATTATTAAAAAAAAAAATTATTAATATAATATTAGTAACTAGTTATATAGACTTCTATAAATCGAACAAACCTAATTATATTTATATACTACTACTATATTATCGTCGCTACTACTTCTAATACTTCTAAACATCTAATATTAAAATAATATTAAACCTAAATCGCAAAATTATAATAATATTAAGGAATTATTAAGACTTAGAAATTAATACTCTAAATCTTTATAAACTTAGAATACTTTTCTTAATATAAATATACCTCTTTAGAGGTAAGATATTAATATTACTATAAAGAGACTTTTAACTTTTACTAAAAAGTTTAATAACTAGAATATTATTTAAACTAGCTTCTATTTAACTACTTCTTTAATAATTATAACTATTAGGTTTAGCCTACTTATCAATACTATTACTATAGATATTATTACTTTATTATTCTTACTTACTACTTACTACTTTAACTTTAATTTAGATATATCTAACTTTTTAAATATACTAAACTTAAACCTTTTTAATAAACCTACTTTAAATATAACTACTAACTTTAATATAATTCTCTTCTATCTTTCTAAATAAACTAACTTTTTTTTATTAAAACTTCGGAATAATAAAAATCCGAAAACTATTTTTCTTACTATTCTTACAAATAATCTAGCTAATTAAATTATTATTAAAACTTATAATTTTATCTTTAAGATAGTATTTATAACTATCTTTTAGAATAAATAGATATTATTATTAGATTTACTATAAGTTTTTAAAAACTATATTAAAAAGAGTATAGTTAGAAAAATAATTAATATACTAACTTTTTAAGTAAATAATTTAGAATATACTATCTAGAAGATTAAAGTCTAAACTAAATTTAAAACCTAAAAGCTCTTAGTTTAACTCTTAGTAATCTAGCTCTTAATAACTTAACTTTTAATAACTCTTTTATAAAAAGTTATAAAAATTATTTAAAATCTAACTTAAGCCTCTTTTACTAGTATTACTACTAGTATAGATACTACTAATAAATAGAAAATTATAGAATCTAAAGTTAAGTTTAAATAAGTTAAAACTAAAATAACTAATCAATTAATTTTAATTTATAATACTTTAACTTTCTTCTCTACTTTTTTAATTCGAAATACTATTAATAAAGCTTTTAAAGCTAAAAGTATTAAAAGTCTAGTAGTCTTAGTTATTACTAGTATTACTAATAAGAAGAATCTAATATTAATAACTACTTCTTTTTATATAACTAATTTCTTAATTAAGAAATTTAATATTTAGAAAAATCTTTTTAATTTTAAAAGTATTTAAAAGAATAAACCTTAGTTTAAAGTAGTATTATATAAAATCTTTATAACTAACTTTAATACCTTTAAAAGTATAAAACTAATATTAAATAAAATAAAAACTTTTAATAACTCTTTAAATTTCAAGTTAATTAAAATTCTTTATTAGCTTTTATTAGAAGTTAACTAAGTAGCTAAAAGAGCTAATTTAGTAATAGTCTTTTTTAAAACTATTAAGGAAATTGAAAAGTATATTAGAAACTAAGTTTATATTATTAGAATCTTAGTTAGAATTAAAAAGCTATTAAATATAGCTAAATCGATATAATATACTAAGTATCAAGGATTTAAATATATAACTTAATTTTATAAATATTAAGTTAAATATAGACTATATATAAAGTTATATATAATTTTATAATATACTTATAATATCTATAATATTTATAAGAAAACTTATTTATATTTAGCTTTAAAGTATACTAATTACTTTTAATCCTATATTAATAATAGTAAATTCTATAAAATATATAAAGTAATAAAAAAAGTTACTATTAGTTTATAAATAGTTAAGATATCTAAGTATTATAAGTAAATTTTAATAAAAGTTTACTAGAAACTAAATTAGCTTTTAAGTTAACTATTAAGTTAAAAATTGATTTATTAATTATTTAAGAATTATAGATTATAACTAAAGATTTAAACTAGCTAAATAGTCAATCTATAACTTATACTAGCTTCAATCAACTATTAGTATTATACTAGGACTTCAAACTATAAACTCTTATTTATACTTTAAAAGTTCTTACTATTAGTATAATATTAATACTTGATAATATAAATTCAGACTTATTAGTAATATAACTAAATGAAGGAACTAATATACTCGAAATAATTAATATTTATAATAAAACTAACTAAGCTAAAAGCGAATTAAATAAAATAATCGAAAGAAGTTTATTTCCTAAAGCTATTTCGACTAATTCGCTTATTTTAGAAGATTTTAATATATACTACCTTTAGTAGAATTTAAAGTTAATTAATATTTAAAAGAGGACTTAATTAGTTAACTAAATTAAAAAGAATAATTTTAATTTACTTAATAATTCTAAAACTAAAACCTTCTTTAAAAGAGTTAACTTATTAGTTTTAGATCTAATACTTACTACTTAAAGAGTAGTAAAATATATTAATAACTAGTAAATACTAAGTAACTTAAGATTAGATTATTTATTAATCTTTTTTATAATTAAAAATCTAAAAGTAAATTAAAACTATTTTAACTCTCTTTAAATCTTTGATACTAAGAAAGCTAATTAGAATCTTTTTAAAACTAGCTTTATTAATTCAATTAAGAAAAGCTTAATTCTAAGTTAAGAACTTTTAAAGTTTACTAAAACTAACTTAAACTTTAAAATATTAAATATCGAGTTTTTAAAAACTATTAATATAAAACTAATATAGATAATCAAGCTAATATCGAATATAACGATTTTAAAAATAAAGTCTAAACTAAAAATAAAGTTTTAATAGACTTTTAAGCTTAAATCCCTTTGAAAATCAATATTAAAAGTTTAAAGACTAAATAATTAAAATCAAAGTTAAGAAGTTTATTAATTAGTTTAGAATCAATATTTCTTAGTTATTAAATATATTAAAAAGAGTTATTAAAATACTTTTTTAAAGACTAAAAACCTGAAGTTAATTTTTAAAGTATTTAACTATATAAAAAATTATTAAAATTAGAATTTACTTTTGATTTCTAACTAATCAATTTTCAAAAGAAAAGTAAAGATATTAAAGTCTACTTTGTTCTCTTAACTTTTAATATCAACTAATCCTATCTAGAATATTTATAAAGTCGACTCCTAGCTAGAACTAGTAATTAATAAGTTTAAGAAAGCTTATTCAATAAAAATTAAAAGAAAAACTTTTAGACTAAATAGAATTAACTAGGAAATTATTAATAAAGCTTATATAGCTATTTCTAGCTTATTTTATAAAGTTTATAACCTACTTATTAATATTAGTTACTATCTTACTTACTAGTATTAAATAACTAATATGATATTTAAAAAAGCTAAAAAGCTAGATTATTCGATTCCGAAAACTTATAAAGTAATTTTACTTTTTAATTATTTTAGAAAAGTTAATAAGAGGATATTAACTAAAAGACTAGATTATTTAGCTAAAACTACTAGCCTCCTTTATAACTCTTAAATTAGAAGTAGATTTAAAAAGTTTGTAATCGATATTAGACTTTTATTAGTAATTAAAATCGAAGAAAATTATATAGCTAATTTTAAAATATTAGTTTTATTTCTTAATATTAAAAAGGCTTTTAATTATATATCTAAGAATCGATTACTAATTATTTTAAAAGAGTTTAAACTTCTAATTAGTTTAATAGTCTAAGTTAACTTCTTCTTAAAAGCTAGATAACTAAGACTAGCTTTTAATAATTAAATTAAGTTTTTTTATCTTATTAATACTAAGATTCTTTAGAATAGTTTAATTAGTTTAATTCTATTTTTAATTTATATTTAAGACTTTTTTCTAATAATTAGCTATTTAGTCTAGTTCTATATAGATAATATTATATTAGTAGCTAGTTTTACTAGCTTTAAAAAAAACTATTAAATACTAGAAAAAGAAACTAACAAACTATATTCCTTTAAAATAGTAAATAGTATCGATTTTAACTTCGAGAAAACTAAACTAATATACTTTTTTATAAGTAACTTAATAGTTTATTTAGTTAAATTATTGAATTAGTAAGTAATATACTCTTCTAAATTAGTAAGATAGTTTAGGATTTAGTTTAATAATACTTTTAAATTTAAAAGTTATATTATTATTTAGATTAGTCAAGTTAAATTAATATTTCTCTAAACTAATCGATTAGTTAATACTTAGACTAGTTTATCCTTTTATATAATATACTAACTATATATTGCTTATATTACTAGTATCTTAGACTATAGCTCCTTAATTTAGTATAAAAGATAAACTAGCTTCAAAGTTTAACTTCGATTACTTTAAAATTTAACTTTCTAGAAAATACTAAGTATTTTTAAAATTAATTTTATTTTAACTATAAATACTAAAGTTATACTAATACCCTTTGATATCTATTTTACTAGTACTACTTGTTAATATACTCTTTAGTTCTTTAAACTCTTAAAAGATTATTTAATTTACAAATTATTTTAGGAAGGTTACTAGAAGCTACTAAGTTACTAAAAGCTACTAGGTTACTAGAAGTTAAGTTATTAGAAGTAAGATTATTAGAAGTTAGATTACTAAAAGCTATTAAGTTACTAAGAGTTTACTTCTAGTTCTAGCTCCTTATACTTTCTAAAGACTAGACAGAAGCTAGGATCGAAGCTAGAATCGAAACTAGTATTAAAGCTAATATAAATAGACTAGATTAGATAATCAATATATTTACTAGTCGATTTAAATAAGCTTGAAAAGATCTATTTATTTAAATTCCTTTTTAAACACTTTTAAACCTCTTTTTAATCTAAATTAGTTAATTTTCGAAGAAGAATAAAGCTAAAGATTATTAGAAGTTAGTATCTATATTAATACTAAATCAACTCTCCTTTTATATAAATAGGTTCTAATTATAAACTGGGATTAGAATAGAAGTTAAACTAACCTTTTTAGATTTAAACCAAGAGCTAATCTGAGTATATAAATAGAATATTAGTTTAAATTAGCTAGTATACAATAGCGAGTTAGAAGAGATTACTTAGGTAGTCAAATTAGATAACTAGTTAACTTAAAAAGAATAAGAATATATAGTCTATAATAATAACTAAGCTAGATTATATAGGCTAAACTCGCTTAATAATAATTTAAAGTAGGAATAGCTAATAAGAGTATATAACGCTAATAGTTAAATAGTTAATAAAGGTATTAGTATCAAGCTAGCCTAAGTCCTAGGATATTATAATATAGAAGGTAATAAAATAGTAAATAAATTAATAAAAGAAGTAACTAGTCTAGAACTAGACTTTTAATCAATAAGCTTTACTTATCTTGATATTAATATTAAGTATATTAAAACTTAGAAATAGGAATTAGCTTTAGTATAAACTATAAAGTCTAAATAAAATAAAGATCTTAAAACTAATTATACTTTAATCTATAAATTAGCTTCTCGAAATAGAATTGTAATCCCTTTTAAAACTAAGCGAGTTATAACAAATACTTTCTACTAGCTAAAACTAGAGTATAGTTATATTAAAGCTTATATATACTGATTAAGCCTTACTAGCGATAATAAATATAAGTATATAATCAAACTAATTAAAATAGTCCTCGGTTTAATAGCGTAATAGTACTATACTAAACTATATATTAGAAATAAATCTTGTATTTAGACTTACTCTACTTAGCCGGTTCTCTCGCTTAACAAAGAACTTTGTTTTTCCTTTACTAGAGCTTAACCCTCAATATTACTAAAAATATTCGAAATTGTATATACCTAGCCTTAATATACTTAGCCGCTAGCGGGTTAGCTGCTAGCCGTCCTACTATAGTCTCAGACTTAAAAAAGGATGTTAAAATAATAAAATAAATAAATACAAGTATAGTAAAAAGGAGATAACTAAATACCTCTTTATTAATTACTGATTACTTACTAAAGCTTGTCTAAAGCTAAAGGATAAGCTTAATATATATCGCCTCAGCCTCCTACTACTTCTGGATACTAAGCCTAGAATCGATATTAGCCTGGAATTTATTAAGGATACTAGTATTTATACCCGGAAATACTACTTGACTTAGTTAGCTAATCTTGAACTCGATTAATTTATTAAGCTGGGATTTAAATTAGAATTTATTAAATTGTTAGTATTAAGTTTAAATATCACTTTAATATTAGCTTAATACTATATATTAAAGCTTTTTTAACTTAATATATTTCTTAATATTAGGAGTTGGAATTTGCCTTTTTCACTATTATTTCTTTTACTAGAGCTTGACTTTCAATATCCTTTTACTATATATAATATTATATATATATAGCCCTTATATACACCTAGCTGCTAGCGGCTTAACCGCTAGCCGTCCTACTATAGTCTCAAACTTACACAGGATATTAAAATAAATAAAAAAAAAAAACTCTCTTTCGAAGTTAACTAGTCGATTAAATAAACTAGATTAATTATAGTCTCTTTTAAAACTAGTAAAGAAGTAAATAAATATATAAAGAACTAAGTTTATATTACTAGAATATTAATTAAAGTTAAGAAGTTACTAGTTATAATTAAGTTAATTTAATATACTAAATACTAAAGCTTTAAATATACTATTTAGTTCTATAAATATTAAACTAAATATAGATTATATACTAAATTATATATAACTTTCTAGTATATTTATTTTTTTTTTATTTTTTTTATTTTAACGTTCTATATAAGTCTAAGACTATAGTAAGATAGTTAGTAGCTAATTTACTAGCAACTAAATATATCTATAAAGGCTAAGTATATATAATATCAATAAAGTGGAGTTATATTAAAGGTTTAGCTCTAATTTTAAGGAAATAAACGATAAAAAATCAAAAATATTAAAGAAAGTAATAAGCTAAATAAGTCTAAATAAACTGATATTAAGCTTAATATCGGATATTAAGCTGATATTAAGGTATTTCGATCTTAATATCGAATATTAAGCTGATATTAAGACTTAATATTATACTTTCTAAATACTAAATAAAAATTCAAATTAAAAATCTAATTTATAAAGATTAGCTAACTAAGTCAAATAATACTTTCGAGTTTAAATACTAAAGTCCTTTTTATTACTTTATATACTTCGTAGGACTTTGAGTTGCTAGTGTGGTTTTCAGAGTAATTAGTGTATTTTAGAGCTAAATACAAGTAAACTTTACTCTAGATATTATATAAGCTGTAAATATATTAGGAGGTTATATATAATTTAGTATATAGTCTATATTTAGCTTAGCGTTTACA
Source organism: Clarireedia hainanense (assembly GCA_026225975.1). NCBI lineage: Eukaryota > Fungi > Ascomycota > Leotiomycetes > Helotiales > Rutstroemiaceae > Clarireedia > Clarireedia hainanense. The sequence continues at coordinate 3,511 of JANHAA010000227.1, read as the reverse complement.
GAATTAAATAATATACTCAAAGCCCTAGTATTTAGTATACTAGATTGACTTAGCTATAACTAGTAGCTTTTTAGCTTTAACTGATATTCTAGTAATATAGACTTAATTCCTTATATACTTATTCACTTCTTCGCTAATCTTAAAAGAGACTACAACTGATCTAACTCGCTTAGTCGACTAGTTAACTTTGGAAAAGAGCTAATAAAGTATACTAATTAAAGAGAGTTTAAAAGATAAATTAAAGGTTTTTAGTTTATTAAGAACTAGTTCTATTCTGTTAAATATATTAAACTCGGTTGTAGGAATTCTATATAATACGACTTTAAACTAGAGTTTGTCTTTTTGAATAATCTTAAAATTAATAAGATTTTTCTAAATATTAAGCTTCTTAATTAAGAAGTTAATTATATAAGGAGTTATAGTAGTTAAAACAAGATTCTTTTTATTAGTTGTATTAGTAATAATTAAGACTACTAACCTTTTAACCTCTTTAGCTTCGAAAACCTTATTAATTAAATTCTAGATAAAAAGAGTTAAGAAAAGAGAGAAAGTATCTTAGATTAGGATTAACTGATTTAAAGGTTTAGACTTAGTCTGTTTAAGTTTAGTTTTCAGTTCGATAGTCTTCTATTTATTATTATTAGCCTCTGAGCTAGTAGCAACGCTAGTAAAAGAAGCTTTAGCTAGAATAATAGTTTTAGTACTTTTAACTAATAAGGTTACTAAAGGCTAGATTACTAGGAGTTAGGCTTAAGTTTTATTCTTAGTATAAGTTTTAGTTCTCTAGATAGCAAATTCGAGATTATTAATCTAAGAAGCTAATTAGTTAGTAACTTTTTTAACTTTTCCGTTTATAGTATAATCTTTAAAAACTTCGATTAAGTTCAAGATTTAAATCTACTTTTCCTAGGAAATTATTATTAAAGCTATTTTAATTAAAAGGTCTAAAGTATTAAAGATAAGCTAAGTAATTAAGTTATTAGTAAAGGTAAAGATAGAAGTAGTAAGGAAAATAGTTTTCGGATTTTTATTATTCTGAAGTTTCAGTGAAAAAGGGTTAATTTATTTAAGAAAGTAAAAGGAAATTTTATTAAATCTAGTAGTAATTATATTAGAAGTAAATTTATTTAGAAGGTCTAAATTTAAATTATTAGAAAGGCTAAATAAATCGATATTTAGATTAAAACAATAAATAGTAAGTAGTAATAACAAGGTAATAATATCTATAATAGTAATATTAATAAGTAGGTTAAACCTAATAGTTATAGTTATTAAAAAAGTTAAAAAAGAGCTAATTTAAATAATATTCTAATTATTAAACTCTCTAATAGAAGTTAAAGATCTTTTTATAATAGTATTAATATTTTATTTCTAAAAAGGTATATTTATATTAGGAAAAGTATCTTAAGTCTATAAAGACTTAGAGTATTAATTCCTAAGTTTTAATAATTCTTTAATATTATTATAATCCTATAATTTAAACTTAATATCGTTTTAATATTAAATATCTAAAAGTACTAGAAGTAGTAATAATATCGATATCTTAGGAACTACAAAGTATATAAAAGTGCAAATAAACTAGTCTAATTTATAAAAGCTTATTTAGCTAGTTACTAACCTCTTTTTAATATATTTTTATTATATTTAATGATTTTTCGATGTTTTTATATTTTTTAAGTATTTTTAATAAAAAATTTATAATATAGAGTAAAAATCTTTGAAAATCAGTAATAATAACGATATTTCGATAATACTAGATTATAGAATAAAGCTAATTACTTTATTTAATCTACTAGATTATAATTAATAAGAATATTAAAAGATCGGATCGATTTAGATAACTATATAGGTTTTTTCGATAATTTTTCGTTTATTCTAGTATATTTATAACTTATATAATATCTAAAGTAGAGTTTATTTATATTTAACTTTAAAATATACTAATTACTTCGAAAACTATATTAATAACTTAAAGTCTTATAAAGTATATTTTTTTTTTTATTTATTTTAATATCCTATATAAGTCTAAGACTATAATAGGATAGCTAGCAGTTAAGCCGCTAGCAGCTAGGTATATATAAGGGCTATATATATATAATATTATATATAATAAAAGGATATTAAAAGTTAAGTTCTAGTAAAAGAAATAATAATAAAAAAGGCAAATTCTAACTTTTGATATTAAGAAAAGTATTAAGCTAAAAAGATTTTAATATATAGCTTTAAATCGATATTAAGGTAGTATTAAACTTAATATTGATAATTTGATAAATTCTAATTTAAGTCTTAAATTAATAAATTAATCGAGTTCGAGGTTAGTTAACTAAGTTAGATGATATTTCTAAATATAAATATTAATATCCTTAATAAATTCTAAGCTAGTATCGATTCTAAACTTAATATCTAATAGTAGTAAGAGGCTAAAGTAGTATATATTAAGTTTGTCTTTTAACTTAAACTAGGCTTTAGCAAGTAAGTAGTAATTAATAAGAAAATATTCGAGAGTCTCCTTTTTACTATATTTATATTTATTATTATTAGTAAAGCCTAATCAGTATATATAAACTTTAATATAGTTATACTCTAGCTTTAGTTAATAAAAGGTATTAGTTATAACTCGCTTAGTTTTAGAGAAGATCGAGATTCTACTTCGAGAAGTTAATTTGTAGATTAAAGTATAATTAATTCTAAGATCTTTATTTTATTTAGACTTTATAGTTTATATTAAAGCTAATTCCTATTTTTAAATCTTAATACACTTGATACTAATATCGAGATAAGCGAAACTAGTTAATTGAGAGTTTAGTTCTAGGTTAGTTACCTCTTTTACTAGCTTATCTACTATTTTATTACCTTCTATATTATAATACTCTAGAATCTAAGCTAGCTTGATACTAATACTTTTATTAACTATTTAACTATTAATATTATAAACTCTTATTAGTTATTTTTATTCTAGATTATTATTAAGCGAGTTTAGCTTATATAATTCAATTTAATTATTATTATAAACTATATATTCTTATTTATTTTAAACTAATTAGCTAGTTAATTTAATTATCTAAATAATTTCTTTTAACTTATTATTATATACTAATTAATTTAAACTAATATTCTATTTATATATTTAGATTAGCTTTTAATTTAAGTTTAAAAAAGCTAATTTAACTTTTATTTTAATTTCTATTTATAATTAAAAGCTATTTATATAAAAAGAGAATTAGTATAATATTAATATAAATATTAACTTCTAATAATCTTTAATTTTATTCTTCTTCGAAAATTAACTAATTCAAATTGAAAAAAAGTTTAAAAGTATTTAAAAAAAGAATTTAAATAGATAGATTTTTTCAAGTTTATTTAAATTAACTAATAAATATATTAATTATTTAATCTAATTTATTTATACTAGCTTTAATATTAGTTTTAATCTTAATTTCAATCCTAGTTTCTATCTAGTTTTTAGAAAGTATAAAAAGTTAGAATTAGAAATAAACTTTTAATAACTTTA
>JANHAA010000226.1:0-48812 GCA_026225975.1 Clarireedia hainanense | reverse complement strand
TATAAAGAATTAAACTTTTATAATAAATATAATAATTATAAATATATATATATATATATATATATAAAGATAATTAATTTATACTAGTAATATAACTTAATAAATAGAAGAGTAATTTTTTTAATACTAAGATATATAATTAATATAGAATTATATATATTATAAATAATAAAATAATTATTATATAAAAGAAAATTACTTTTAAAAGTTAAATAAAGATTATTATAAATAATTTAAACTTTTAAACTTTATAAACTCTTTAAATTATAATTAATTTTAAGAAGATAATTAATAAAGAGAATTAAAGATAAAAAAGAATAAAATATATTAAGTATAATAATATTAATTAATAATTTATTAAAGATTTTTAAATTAATTTAATTATTATATAAAAGTTATTATAATTTATTTAACTTCTTTTATTTCTTTTATAATAATAGTTTATTAAATTTATAAATTAATATATTTATAAGAAAGTTATTTTTTTTAATAATATATAATTAAGAAGTTATAATTTATAAAAAGTTTACTTTATTAAATTTATTAAAAATTTAAAGATTGAATAATTATAAAATATTTTAATATTTTATAATCTATATAAATTTAATATAAATTTAGTTTATTAATTATAATATATATTTATAATTATTATATATACTATTATAGTTTAATTTTTAAAAATAAAATATTTAGTTTATTTTATTTATTATTAATTTTAATATATATATAGAAATATATTATTATAAACTATTATAATTTCAATAAAGATAAATATAAATATAATAATATATTAATTATTATTAACTATTTAAATAAATAAATAATTATTATTCTTTATTATAAAACTATTACTTTTTAAAAATAAATTAAATTATATATTATATATATTTATTATTATTATAAATTATTTATAATTATATTATTTAATTATAAATTATAATTTATTTTTTTTCTTTTAAAATAAGTTTAATAATATTTTTAAAATTAAAATAAAATTATTTATTATAAATTATTTCTAAATTAATAAATAAATAGAAATATATAATTAATATTTATAAAAGTAATTAAAGTTTTTTATTAATTATTATTAAGATAATTAATTTAAATACTTATTAATAATAAATTATATTCTTTTTTTAATAATTTACTTTTCTTCGAAATATTATATAATAATATTTTTATAATAATTTAAAATTAAAAATAAATTAAATAATAATAAATTAATAATATTAATATCTAATATATATATATATATATATTTATTTTATATTTTAAACTATTTAGAAATATATTAAAAAGAAAATAAATAAAAAATAAAAATTTATTAACTTTAATATTAGTAATTATCTTTAATTAAATATAAAATATCTATTAACTTAATAATTATTAAAGAAATTAGATTATTTTATTAATAGATAATTTAAAGTTTCAAAAAAGATTAATTATTTATATTATTTAAAATTATTTAATATTATATATATTTATAATTCTTTATAAATAAATTAAAGAAAGTAATTAATAATTTATTATCTAATTAATATAATAAACTTTTATTATTTATTAATATTATTAGAACTAATAAATATAAAATAAAAAAAGTATTAACTTATTAATTATATAAGAAGATATTAGAATATTAAATATAATAAAAAGATTATAATATAAATTTAATATAATATAAAGTAATAAATATAAAGACTTTATTAATATTTCTTTATAATTTCTATTATACTAACTTAAAAGTATTTAATCTTTTAATATTATTTTTAAAATAATTATAATTATAAGAAGTTAATTATTATAACTAGGTTATATAATAATTAAAAGACTATAGACTTAGAAGGAAATACTTTTAATAGAACTTTTAATTAAAAGTTATATAATAGATTATAAGATTATATATAAATATATAATCTAAGATTATAAGATTATATATAAATATATAATCTAATAGAGAATAAAAGTTTATATAAATAGATAATTTTCTTATAATATATAAAGTTTTATATTTAACTTCAATTATTATTTATTTACTTATTATTATAATTATTATTAATAATAAACCTTATAATATTATTATATAACTTTATTATTATTTAGTAATTAAGATTCTAACTACTTCTATATAACTTAAAAGATAAATATTTATAATACTTAAATATTATTATTACTTTTATATATTAAATTAATATCTTTTATTATATCTAGATTACTTACTTCTAATAACTTTATTATATCTAACTAAGATAATAATATTAATATAATCGATATAAATTAAAAAGTTATTATTATTAAAGTTTTTAAAGTAGTTTTATTTAATAAATATTAAAAGAGTTAATAAAAGTTTAATACTTTTCTATTATAATTAGAAATATACTTTAAGTTTAATAAAGAAAAGTTTATTATTAAAGAATTTAAAAATATTTAAATTATATTATATTTTAGAAAGAAAACTATTAAATAGATTTAATTATATTTTTATAATTATTTCGAAAGTAAAAAGAAAAATTAAATAAAACTAATAAAAATAATTATAATAATTTAGTTATATTAGTTTAATATAGCTTTACTACTTAGTAGAAATCTCTTATATTAATTTAACTAAACTTATCCTAAGTTTAGTACTTTAATATTTTAAAAATAAAATATTACTTTTATTATATTATACTAAAGTTATTTAACTAACTAGTATTTACTCTTTTAGCTTTTCAATTTACTATATAGTTTATTTAATAACTCTCTTTTTAATCTTTTTAATTACTTTTAAATACTCTATTTCTAAATCTTTTAACAGATTTATAAGCTTTTAACTTATTAGTAATTATAGTTTTTTAAAATCTTTTTACTTTTAACTTATATTTTATTATTATTCTAAACTTATATTTTATTTACAAACTAATAATATAAACTTGAAACTTATATAATAAGTTTACTAATTCTAATCTTTATTTAATTTTAAATACTTTTTTAATTAAATAATCAATATTTTAATTTACTAGTTTATTCAACTAATTATTATCTCTATTTTTATTTTTACTTCTACTTTTATAAAGAAATTTTATAATCTAATAAAAAAAGTTTTTCAAATTAATCTATATTACTTTGTATAATAAACTTTTATATAATTTTTAAAATTATTTACTTTTAAAATCTCTTCTTTAATATTAATTAAAGTACTTTTTAATATTTAAACTAAAACTTTTAAAACTTCGCTTTTAATTTAAACTTAAACTCTTAATAATTGAATACTAGAGTTATAAAATAACTTAATTTAATATACTTTTTAAATAGTTAAAAATACTAAGAATATAATAGTTAATCTTTATAATTAAAACTTTTAATTATTAACTTTTTAATTAAACTTATTAATTAATTATTATAAATATTTATCTTCTATAACAAGATTATTAGTAAAAGTATTAAATAACTTTAAAATTTATAACTAAAGAGTTAAAAAGAGTTTGAAATTAAAAGAGCTTATATATAATAAGAAGTTATATATACTACTTAAATTATATATACTTAAAATATATATAAGTAATTGATAATAATTAATAATAATCGATAATAGTTAATACTAATCGAAAGTAATCGATATTAATTATTCGGAATATAATATTATTTCCTTCTTTTAAAAAAGCTTATCTTCGAATATCTTAATTAGTAGTTAATATAACGATTATACAATAAGTTGTATATATATAGTATATATTTAAACTTGCTGGGCGAGGTCAAATAACTAGTTAAGATATTATACTAAAAGTATTATTAATTATTAGCTCTAAATTAGATAAACTATTTAAAGCTCTATATTCTCCTTTATATATAACTCTTTTTTCAATAGTTTAATATTCTAAAGTCAATATAAATTCTTTTTATAATATATTTATTATATTATATTAAACTCTCTTTACTTCGATATATAATATTATCTTCTTACTAAAAGTAGTATTATTAATATTTAACTAGAGAGTAATCTATATACAAGTATTTTATTAAGAAGTAATTAATCCTATTAATTATATAGATTCCTTATAAATAATATAGACTATTAGATACTTAATAGTAGTTATAAGTTTAAAGTTCAAGTTAGTATATTACTACTAAAGAAGTAATTATAGAAAGACTTAGTTAAAAGTTCTTTTATATAGTCTTCTTAAGCTTTATAAAGATTTTGTAAATAGTTATATTAGAGTTAGCTAGTAGATTAGAATATAATAAAAACTAGATTATAACTTTAAAACTTTAGTTAAAGTGAGCTAGTATCTAAATATTAGTATTCGAAACTTACTAGAGCTACTTTATATATTAGTATTTCGCGACTAACTACAACTATCTTACTTCTCGATTCGGATATTATTCCCAGATTAAAATAATAAATATTTTTCTTCTCTTTTCTTCTAATTCGATAAACCTTAATTGATTATTTAAAATTTTTCTACTAATCTTTATACTAATCGATATTTATTAGATTACCCTTTATTTTTATATTTAGATATCTTATTTAAACTTACTTTCTTATATATAATAAAAACTCTTTATTTATAAATAACTTCTTTTCTACTTATCTAAAATAATTATACTTATAATTATTTTATTTACTTATTACTTCTTCCTTTCTTTAGAGATAATAAAATAGTTAATTATTAATAAGATAGTAACTAAGTTTATAATATTATATTAATAGCTTAATACTCAAGTTAAAGACTTTGTAAATTAACTCGAAACTATTTATACTAAAAATACTTTCCTTTATTTTTTCTACCTTCGTTTAAATATATAGTCTAAGTTATAAAACTTAGATAAGTTTAATAGTTCTTACTTTAATATATAGTTATTAACTATTAAAGCTAAATTATAAGTTGATAACGATATTATAGAAAATAAAACTATTAAATTCTACTATATCTTCTTAAACTTTAAATCGAATATCTAAGTATAAGTTTTTCCTCTTATTAATAAATCTCCCTTTAATTACAAGGATATTCTTGATACTTTGTTTTTAGTATATAAGAACCTATATTATACTAAGAAAGTATTTACTTATCTATATATAATTTATCAAAGTATTAATTTCTTAAATAGCTATATTACTAAGTTTTAGTATACTTTATATAAAGTAAGTAGAAAGAGCTAAGATAATAATAAGAAGATTAATACTTTCTAGTCTAGTCTAAACTCGATAATTATATAATAGTTTAATAATCAACTATATAAACTTAATAACTTTAAAGAGTTTATATACTTTATATAATACTTTACAAATTTATATTTATCTATATTTATATCTCTAGTTTAGTCCTAGTAATAATAGTAATTACTTTATTTTATTTATAATTAACTTTATTACTTACAAGTATTATTGTCTGAACTTATAGATATAAATATAATTGAGACTAAAGAACAAATTAAAGATAGTTTAAATTGAAGGATCTTCTTTATTTTTACTTTCTTTCTTTTAATTTATTATTATTTAAAAACTTTAAGTTATTCTTTTAAAAATATTTAAAAGCGAGCTTTTTCGAAGAGGGAGGTAGTATAACAACTATATAATAAGTCGTATATATATAATATATATTTAAACTTGCTAAGCAGAGTTAAATAACTAGTTAGGATATTATATTAAAAGTATTACTAATTATTAGCTTTAGATTAGATAAGCTACTTAAAACTCTATACTCTCTTTTGTATATAACTCTTTTTTCAGTAATTTAATATTCTAAAGTCGATATAAATCCTTTTTACAATATATCTATTATAGTTAAGTTATATTTTATAAAGTTAAATAATAAGTATAAGTAGTTAAATAGTTATAAAACGAGTATATAAAGAAAGAGTAAAAAAAGTATTTTATTCTAAGCTTATATTATTATAAAGTTTATAAATTTCTTCTTACTAACTACTATTATTAAATAGTTATTATTAATATAATTATAGTTATCTTCTCTAACTTCTTATAATTATAACTATTTTAAAAGTAATATTAAAAAACTTAATATCTTTAAGTTAATATAATAGAAATTGTAAAGAAGTATCGAGAAAGTTTTTAAATCTAATATTTTATATTATATTAAATCTATATTATAGCCTTTCTATTATATTTAATATTCTAGTATCTTTCTATATAGTTAATAAGCTAATACCTCTTTTACTTTATACTTATTAATTCTAATAATATTAATAAATAATAGAAGTTTATTATATTAACTAGATAATAAATTATTAGTTACTTTCTTTAACTTGTTTATAAGGAAGATATTATAAATATATATAATATTAAGTAACTCTAGATAATATAAATAACCGACTTTTTCCAAGACTTTAAATCGTTTATTAATAAAGTAATCTAACTTCTTTAATAATTATTAAGTTAGTAGATATCTTATATCTAACTAAATATAATTATTAATATTAAAGTTAACTAGTCTTTACTTTTTATTTACTTTTTTTTTTATATATCTTTAAACAATTTAAAATATAGATCGAGTATATTTAAATACTTTTTAATTATAATAGATATATATATATATATATCTTAGATATTAATATTATTAACTAATAGTTACTTAGTCTATTTCTAGTTTTAAAAGGTTTTAGAAATATAACTATATAATATTTCGAAAGAAGATAAGTTATTAAAAGAAGAATATAATAATATTAATTAAGTATAATCTATTATTAGTAAGTATTTAAATTAATTATTTTGATAATAATTAATAAAAGGCTTTAACTACTTTTATAAATACTAATTATATATTTCTATTTATCTATTAGTCTAGAGATAATTTATAATAAATAACTTTACTTTAGTTTCAAGAATATTATTAAACTTAGTTTAAAAAGAAGAAATAAATTATAATCTTTAATCTAATAATATAGTTGTAAATAAATTATAATAATAATAGATATATATAATATATAGTTTAACTTATTTTTAAAAAGTAATAGTTTTATAATATAAAATTATAATTACTTATTTATTTAAATAGTTGATAATAACTAGTATATTATTATATTTATACTTATCTTTATTAAAACTATAATAATCTATAATAATATATTTTTATATATATATCGGAATTAGTAATAAGTAGAGTAAACTGAGTATCTTATCTCTAAGAATTAAACTATAATAATATATATAATAGTTGCGAATATATATTGTAATATTAGTTTATATTATATATTAGTAATAGTTTATAAAAAGTAATTAAGTCTTTTTAATATCTAGATAAATAGTAGTTATAAAGTTATATATTTTGTAAATTAGTAATATCTTTAAATTCTTAATATCTAAGATAATAAAATAATTATTATATAATAATAAACTGTTTTTAAGTTCTAGTTTAGAATATAAAGTATTTTTCTTTTTACTAATTCTTAAAACTTAAAGAGAATAATATTCTTAGTTAGCTTATAATATATATAAAATTAAACTAATTAAACTTACTAATATTAATATCTTATTTACTTTAAATAGTATTTCTTTAAAGTTAGAACTTAGTTAAGAAGTTAAAATCTATAAATCTAATTATATATCTTTAAGTAGTTATTATATATATTATTACTTCTTAGATTTATTTTATAAATCTAATTTATTAGTTTTATAAGTTAAAGTATTAATAATAGTATTCTCTTTATTTAGATAATATATAATAAAGAAATAGTAATTAATTAAAAGTTTAGTTTAATAAATTTAATAAATATTAAAAGTTTTAATAATTATAAAGTATTCTAAAACTTTATAATTAATATAAACTTATATTTAATATAATATACTAGTAAACTTAGTATACTAGTTAATAAATAACTTTATAATTATAAATATTTCTTTATTATAAATCTTATAATTAAACTTAGTAAACTATATTATCTTTAAAAAATAGGCTATTAAAAGCTAGTTATCTTTATACTTTTATAATAATATATTTATAATAATATTATCAAATATATTAGTTTCTAGTATATATAAAAGGTTATAATTATAATATTATAAAAGTAAAGTAGAAGTTAATATCTTTTTTAAAGTATTAGATACTTATTAATAATTTATATCGAAGTTAAAAGAAGAAGCTATTTTTATTAAGTTAATTAAAGGTTTTATAATAATATTAAAGTTATAGATAAATTATTAATAAAAGTTATAGAAGTTTAAAAAGAATTAAATACTTTTAATAATAATTAGATATTTCTATTTCTAGATTATAATAACTTTCTTAAAATCGACTTTAATACTATTAGTCGAGATAATAAATCTAAGATACTTAGTATATTTAATATCGAATTTATACTTCTTTAAGTTAGTTTATAAGCTAGTATCTTTAAGTTTTTAAAGTATTATAATAATATAAGTAATATACTCAAGTTTATCTTTAGAATAAATTAAAATATTATTTAAATATATTATATAAAAAATATCAAGATAATTAAATAAAATATTATTTATATAATATTAATAAGTAATTAGACTATTAGTTAATCTAAAAAGTATAACTTTATACTTGTAAGTATTATATCGAGTTTGAAATATTATATATTCTTTAGAAGCTAAATCTATATAAATATAATAGAATATTTAATAAATATTTAACTTTATAAATACTTTTACTTTAGAAAGTCAAGTTAAAGTTTTATTAATTAATAGAAATAGATATTAGTCTTTATAAGTAAAGGTATTAAAAGCTCTAAAGTTAATATATAAATATAAGGAATTATTAAGCTTTTTTATAAATAAAATAAAGATAATAAAAAGTATTTAACTAAATTTAATAAAGTTTTTAATCAAGTTATTTATAATATATTTCTTAACTACTTCTAACTCTTCTAATAATATTTTATAAAAAGAGTTATATTTAAAAGCTTTTTTATTATTACCTTCTAATTAGATCTTATAGTTATATAAATAATAAAGTAGAAGAATATTCGATTTAGTCTTAAAGAATATATAAGTATAAGTAGTATATTTAATTAAGATAAATAGTTTATTAGATTTAATATTTATAAAAGAATATAAAGTTATACTTTAGTCTATTAAGACTAATAATTATATAACTAAAGTAATAAAGTTTTATTTAGAATTTTATTATTCTTTATATTAATTAATAAAATAATCTACTTTATATAGAATAATTATAAATAACTTATTATTACTACTATTCTTATAAATATATATTATAGTAATAGTTAAGATTATATATATCTTAATAGTATTTAACTTTCTTTGTAATAGTAAGATTTATTAAAGCTTTAGAAGATATTTAGATAATATAATATTAAGTATAAAAGCTAGTAACTCGATTAGCTTTAGCTTCTTCTTTATATAGTTAATCGCTTTTTAAATTAAACCTTTATATAAATATTACTATAATTTTAATATTATATATAATTCGGAAAGTATATTTTATATAATAAGTAGATATTTAAAAAAGAGGTTTATATACTTTATTATAATAATAATTTTATTAATAAAGTATAATTTTTCTTTATATATTTTTATTCTATAATTTTCTAATTTAAACTTTAAATTATAATAGAATATATCTATTTAATAAATATTATTTATTCTTTCTAGTTCGTATTACTATATATTAATATTATAATTTCTAGTATAAGTTATTATTAGAGGTAGATCTTTAAGTTAAATAAAATATCTTTAAATATAATCGACTAATATATAATTCTCTACAAGCTATTTATAATTTAATATTATAATATAACTATTTAAATAGGTAATTAAGAAGAAGGTAAAAAATTAGATATAATTATTAATTATAAGATTAAGTAAAATATAATAAGTAATTAATAGCTTATTTATACTATTATATTCTTTAACTTGTAAAAGTGTTTTCAAATATTTAATTATAAGTTTAAAATTATAATAAAGTTATTATAGAAAAGAAATATTAATCAAAGTAAATATATTAGCTTTAGAGTTAATAAAAATATTAGTTTAATAGATAATACTATTCTTTACTAACTTATATAATATTATCAAATAATTCCTACTTATAAACTTTATTAAGTCTAAATACTTTATATCTTTTAACTTATTTAAAAAGGAGTTTTTCTCTAAATATTATCTTTTACTTAATTCTACTCTAATTAATAAATATATATAATAGTTTTAGTTTCTACTTTTAGTAATATATTATTTTCTCTAAACTTCTTTAAAATATTCTAATATTTATTAATTTTACTTACTATATAATAGAGAGTTTAAAAGTAATATATTATAAAGAAAAGAGAGTTTCAATTATAATTACTTTGAATTAAAGAAGTAGTTTAAAGTAAAGTAGAGAAATATTAAAATACTTTAATAAGTTATTATAATTAGTTTTTTAATATAGTTTATAAAGTATCTATAATAAAAGTTATTATATAAGTAGTAATAAGTTATCAACTTTAAATATAAGAAGTATATTCTTATTAATTTATAGTAGTTATAATATCTTTAGTAGTTAGTTTACAAGCTTTCTTTATAATTATAATACTTATATTATTACTATTAATAATATATAGAAGTTTGATATTTTCTTTATAATTCTTACTAATAATATAACTTATAAGAGAATAATTATAATAATCTTTATTAAGTTTATAAATAAAGTTTTTATACTTTTATTTATCTTTATTATTAATATTAACTAGATTAGTTAATAGTTTAAATTATTAATAAAAAGGTTTAAAAATAATATCTTTCTCTTATTTTAAATAGTAATAAGTATTTATAACCTTTTATTCTTTTATAAAATCTATTAGAAAGTAAGTAATATTATTAATTAGTAAGTTAAAAATATATTCTAAATATATATATTACTTTTTAGTAAACTATAATATAAAATCTTTTACTTAACTAATAATATATTAATATTTTAAGTTATTATCTATAAAGCTAATAATATATTAATATATCTAGCTTTTAATTATCTTCTTTTATATATAAGTAGAAGTTTCTTAATTATCTAAAAGTTTAGATTTTAAAAAGAGAACTTTAGTTAATATATAACTTAATAGAACTAAAGACTATATTTAGAAAATAACTTAATAAGACTATTACTATAATTATAAAGTCAAAGTTTAAGATATATTATATTTAACTATAAGGTGAAGTAAAGATTAATACTTTATATAATTTATAAATATAATAAATTATATTTATATTTCCTTTATTTACTTTATTAATAAATTAACTATTAGATCTAAAATAAAAGAAGTAAATACTATTAATAGTTTAAATATAAAGGAAAGTTATTAAATATTTTTACTTTTATTTTATTATTATAAATAAGTATTAATATTCTAATTAAGTTAGATAGAGTTTGATTAATATAAATAAATAGATATAGAAAGTTTACTTTCAAGTTATTCTAAGAATAATTTATCTTCTACTTATAATAATATTTAAACTAGTTTTTAAGTATCTATAAGTTTTTAAAAATTAAAAGACTTTTAAAAACTAAATTAAGTTTTAAAAAAGAATATTATTAACTTTCTTTATATTAAAGTTTAACTAAGAATACTATTTAAAATAATATATAAATATATTTAAAAAGGTATTCGATATATAATTATAAATTTAAGTTTTAGGACTTATAATAAATAGATAAAGAATAAATATAATAGAGATATAAAAAAAGAAGTAAATATTATATATCGATAAATATCGAAATAAATCTATTTTTATTATTTAGAGAATCTTAATAACTTAAAAGTAAAAAGAGATTATAATATTAATATTATTTAGTAGGTTGTTAATATAATTAAAAAAGTAATTAAGTTGTAAATAATATAATAAGACTATTAATAAAAGTACTAAATAACTTTAGAATTTATAATTAAAAAGCTAAGAAGAGTTTAAGATTAAAAGAACTTATATATAATAAGAAGTTATATATATTACTTAGATTATATATATTTAAAGTATATATAAGTAGTTAATAGTAATTAATAATAATTGATAATAGTTAATATTAATCGAAGGTAATTAATATTAATTGTTCGAAATATAATATCTTCTAAATTATATAAAAGTAATTAAGATCTTAATTACTAAGTAATAATAAAGTTATATAGTAATATTATAAAGTTTATTATTAATAATAATTATAATATAAATCGATTATAATTATAATAGTAAGTATAAATAGTAATTTGAATTTAATTAATTAAATTAAATATAAAGTTTTATATACTAAGAAAACTATTCTAATTTATATAGACTTTTATTCTTTATTATTCTAATTATTTTAGTTATTTTAGTTAATTAGTTTAATTAAGATAATTAAGATAATTATATTATATAATTACTAGATAATCTTTTTTCTAATTAATCTAAATAGCTAGTTTTATTTTATTTTATTAAATATTCTTTTCCTTATTTAAAGTTCTATTAAAAATACTATTAATATAATTTTACTAATAAATTTCTTTTAGTAGAATTCTATTAATAAGATATTATTAGTATTAATATCTATTTAATATTAAAAGATAAATAAAGCTTTTTCTTTTATTTACTTCTTTACTTTTTAAGTTTAAAGTCTTTAAATATCTATATATTTTAAAGTTATAATACTATCCCCTTTCTAGCTTAATATTATTCTAATATTTATTATATTAATATAAAGTATTTATTTAAACTTTAAATAAATCTTTTAAACTTTTCTTCCTTTATTATATTTTATATTTATATATCTAGGTTTACTAATAATTGTTAAAATTAGTATACTTATAGTAAGAAAAAAGGAATTATTATATTATCTTCTTATAATCGTTATTCTAAAAAGAAGTATAAATATTATATACTTTCTAGTAATATTTATTATAGAGAATATAGAAAAAGTAGTTTTAAAAAATTCTATAATATTTTTAATATAATAATTATTATTTAAACTTATATAAATTCTAAAAAAAAATATCTTTAAAAGGAAAATAAAAAGTTCTATTTAGAAGAGAAAAAAACTATAATTAAGATTCTTTGTTTTTATATTCAAGTAAGGAAAGTTTAGTTATAATTTAATAAAATATATAAAAATATAAAAAAGATATTATAGTTTAATCTAAAAACGATTAAAAAACTAAAGATATTTAAAAAGAAAGAGAGATTAGAAAAGAAATAAATTAAATAAATTATAAAAGCTTTTTAGATATTTAATTCTTCTAAAATCGATTCTTTTATCTTTAAGCTTCTTCTAATAAATAATTCAGAGCTAGTTATTTAGTTAAAAAGTAAAAATACTTTTAATAGAATTTCTTTAAATTCTATAAGTAATTTAAATTCTTAATTAATTCTTATATATTTTCCAAGTATAAATAACTTTCCTATTTAATTAAATAATAAAACTATCTTTTAATATACTTATAATCTAATATTTTTTCGACTTTATATTTAATATCTAAGTTAATTAATTTAATTTCAATATAAAATATATTTAGTATTTCTAGTAATACTAGTTCAAGAAATAAAATATAGAATATAGAATATATATTTATTATTCTTAATAATTCTAAGTGATAATTAATTAGTTTAACTACTTTCTTGATCTTAAAAAGTTTTAGTTTCTTATAATCTAATTTATTACTTAGTCTTTTTATATTGATATTTTATTTAAAGAAATAAACTTTATCTTTTTTTTTAAATATTAGTTTTATATTATACTTTGTATTATAATAATATACTATATACTATATAATAAACTTGATATTAAATAATAACTACTTATATAAATTCTTAAAATCTTCTACTTTCATTATTCTTATATTAGATTTTATTATATTTAGTAACTATATATTATAGATTTTAAATTCAAAGTTAAAATTAATATATATTAGTATTATATTCGTAGTAGCTACTTCTATAATATTATAAATAAATTATATAAATAGTAGTAGTTTTACCTAATTATTTTATTTATAGTTGATATAATATTATAAGTATTATTCTATAATTTAATTTAATTATTCTATCTACTTATCTATTTATAAGTAAAATACTATAGAGAGTTTTCTTTTAATTTCTAATAAAACTATAAGTATCTATTAGAATTTCAAAATAAAAAGTTTATCTCGATTTAAAATAATTTCGGTAAATACTTTATATATACTAATTACTATTCTTAGAAATATATAGACTAAGTCTTTAATAATACTACTTTCTTTATATAAAATTATATATTTAAACTTAGTTAGTTAGTTTATAATAACTAAAATAAAATTATATATTACTTTTATTATTAGATCTTTTAAAAATAGTAGTTTAATTATAAAGTTTTATATAATAAACTTTTATAGTTAAGTAAATATATCCGGAGTTTTAAGTTAATTATATAAAATATATTATAAAGTTTTATTCTATATATAAATATTATAGTTTCTAATAACTTCTTTAATTATCTTCTTTATTTATTAAAAATAATAATTTACTTTAATCTTTATAAATATCTTTATAATTCTTTAATATCTATAAGCTAGTAATTTATACTATTTCTAAGTAAATTACTTTACTAGAGTTAAAAAGATATATATCTTTTTATAAAAATATATAATTTTATTTTTAATTATAAATCCTTTATCTAGTTATTCTAATATTTATTTTATAATAGAATTATTCTTATAATACTTTTATATTTACTTTTCTAAATAGTTATTACAAAGTAATATTATTATAGTTAACTAAGTTAAATTAAATACTAATAAGTCTTCTTCTTATTTGAATATAATATATAATTCGTATATTTTATTTTCAAAGTATTCTAATTTCCTATTAAATATATTAGCTCTAGTATTTTCACTTCTTTTAATATATAGTATTTTAAAATTGTATATAATTAATATTTCTACTTATTATATTTATTATCTATTTAAGATTTTAATTATTATAAAGTATACTAAATTCTTATAATCTAAATAAACTTAGATTATATATTTAGATCTTTTAAAATAAACTCTTTATTCTTTAAAAGTATTAATAATAATTAATAACTCTTTATTATATATCTTATAATTCAACTTCGCTAATTATAACTTTCTAGAATAATATATTACTAGTTATAACTTCTTATTCTTACTTAGTTAATTAAGAATTATATTTAATATATAGTCTAATATATTTATCTTAATAGTAATTAATTATTTAAGATTAAAAGTAATTAGAACTAGTATATATATAAAAGTTTATTTAAGAGTATTAAATACTTATTATATTATATTACTTTATTTATATTCTATATCCTTCTTAATTAATTTTATAAATAGTATTATAATTTTCAAATAATCTTTAATAAATTATTTATAAAAGTTTATAAATTCTAGAAAAGATTATATTTTTTTAACTTTAATAAATTATATCTACTTTAAAACTTTTTTAACTTTATTTAAATTTATTTTAAGTTTAATAATATTAATAATATATTCTAAGAATTTAGTTTTAATAATATAGAATTTATATTTAAATAGTTTTAATAAAATATTTGTATTCTAAAGAGTTTTTAAAATTTCTTATATAATTTTAATATACTTTTTAAAAGTTTTAATAAAGATTAAAATATTATTAAGATAAACTATATAATAATTATTAAGATACTTTTTTAATAAATTATTAATTAGTCTTATATATATAGTTAATATATTTATAAGTTTAAAAAATATTATTTAGTATTTATAGTAACTATATTAAATATAAAATATAATTTTCTATTTATCTCTCTTTTTAATTTAGATTAAGTTGAATTTTATATATTAATTTAACTTTATAAAGTATTTAACTTTCTTAATCTAATTTTATAACTTACTAGTTAATAATAATAAATATTAATCTTTAATAATAATAATATTAAGTTTTCAATAATTAATAATAAATCTACTTTTCTTATTCTCTTTCTTTAATATAAAGAAGATTAATATTCTTATAAGTAATAAAGATTCTTTAATAAATTTTTTAACTAAGTTTTTATTAAAGTATTTATAAAGTAATTTAAACTTCTTCTTTAATAATAATATAATTAGTAAGAATAATAATTCCTTTTCTTCTTCTAATTTTATCTTATAATTTTAAAATTAATATTTTAATAAAGTATCTTTTTAAGATTTTTCTTTGAAAATCTTAATATATTTCTAATACTATATTAATATATTCTTTAATAAAGAATTCTAAGTTAAATATCTAATCTCTAAAGTATTATTCACTTTTAATATATATAGTTTTTCTTACTATTTCCTAATCTAAAATATTAGTTTTATAAAACTTTATATAATCTCTATTTTATATTTATACTTATTAAACTTTAAAATTTATCTAACTTAATTAATATATAAATTATAATATTCTAGTTATAATATTCTTAAAATTATTTAGTATTTTCTTAATAAGACTAAATCTATTTTTATCTATTTAGAATACTATCTTAACTATATTATAAATTCCTATATTTTATATTAAATAACTTTATTACTTTTAATTAATTATTTATTAATAAGAGTAAGTTTATATAAAACTTATTTTTTAAAAGTTTATAATTTTATAAATATTATAACTTCTAGTATTATAAAATTTTTTATTACTTTTAAATCTATTATTATTTATAATAATTACTTGTTTATATATACTTTATAAAAGATTTATTTTAACTTTTAAATAGCTTTTAACTTTCTAGTTCTTAACTTTATAACTAATACTTTAAATAACTTAGTAAGTTATTCTTAATTAATATAGAGTATTTTATAATAAAGTTTTATAATTAATATATTCTATTATACTCTTACTTCTTTGTTTATCGATTTTATATAATATATTTAGTCTTTAGTTAAAAACTATATTACTAATTATTTAATATAAATATTTTCCTCTTTTTCAACTTAGTATTATAATTATATTTTTTTTAAATATTAGAATATAACTTAATATTAGTTAAACTTAGATTTTATATTTTCGAAATCTATTTTAAAGAACTTTTAATAAACTTTTCTTATTTTATTTTATTTTTATTTAAAATATTTATTATCTATATATTTTAATATATAAGTTTTATTTATTTTAGATTTAGAATTCTTAATATAATTATAATATTTAATTAATTATTCTAAGTTAATCTATATTCTAACTCTTTATATTTCATTATAGTCTTTAATAATCTATTCTTTATTTATAAAGAGTAAGATATATATTATATCTTTTAATAGTAATTACAATTATTTTTTAAATATATTTACTTAATTTCTTTTTCTTCTTAGTTTCTTAGAATACTAATTTATATTATTTTTATATAATTAGTATATTAAGTAATAATTATTATAATATACTATTTATAATAATAATATATAATTATTATTCTAATTACTAAATCGTCTATTTATTATACTAATTTAATATCTAAGTATATCTTCTTCTTAATAATTATTATTACTTATTAATATCTTAAGCTATTTTTTATCCTTTCTAATATTTTTCTTCTTACTAAACTTTTTTCCTTGAAACTTTTTATAATAATCTCTAATCTAATATCTAGAGAATTTATACTTGAAGTAAAACTTCTATTTATAATAATAGTTTCTTTCTTTTTAGAAAAGATTATTTTTTAAATTTATTATATTTAATTATATAAGATTATTATAGTTATTATAATATTTTTTTAATTAATTAGGCTTATAATATCCTTTACTTTTATAAGATTACTTAACTTATTTATCTTATTAATATTTATATAGTATATTATCTACTTAAATTGATTTTTTAATAAAAGAGTTTAAATTATTATATTTAATAAATCTCTTTAACTTAAATTTAATACTTAGTTTAAATCTTCTTCGATAATAACTTATAATTACTTTATCTCTTTATTTTATAATATTTATATAATATTTAAATTCAATAATATATTTTATAATTAATTTAGTTTATATTAATTTATAAAGCTTTTCTTTTATAACTCTTTTTTTATTAGTAATATTAAATACTCGATAGATTTCTATTTTAAATTCTTCGAAAAAACTAAAGATAACTTTAATAAATTATATATAATTTACTAGTTAGTTTTTTTTATTAAAAAAATCTTATAAATATAACTAGATCTACTTAGTTACTTTCTCTTTAAAATATAAAATAGTTTAACTATTTATTATAGTTTGTTAATTGAATTTATTTTAATTAAAGATAATATAAATTTCAACTTAAAGTAAAAATATTTCAAGTTTATAATAATCGCTTTTATATTTATCTAGTAAAACTACTTTAAAGGTTTTTAAAATTATAATCTTATATAATTTATCTATTTTAATATTATTTTCGATATCTTATTAATCTTCTAGAGTAATAGCTACTTAAGTATTAATTTGATTATTTAATTCGAATATAGTAAAAATATCAATTTAATATATAAAAGTAATAATAGTATTTAAAGTATTATAAATATTTATCTTCTAAATTATATAGAAGTAATTAGAATCTTGATTACTAAGCGATAATAAAGTTATATAATAATATTATAAAGTTTATTATTAATAATAGTTATAATATAAATTGATTATAATTATAATAGTAAGTATAAATAGTAACTTGAATTTAATTAATTAAATTAAATATAAAACTCTATATACTAAAAAAACTATTTTAGTTTATATAAACTTTTATTCTTTATTATCTTAGTTATTCTAGTTATTCTAATTAATTAGTTTAGCTAAGATAATTAGAATAATTATATTATATAATTACTAGATAATCTTTCTTCTAATTAATCTAAATAACTAGTTTTATTTTATTTTATTAAATATTCTTTTCCTTATCTAAAGTTCTATTAAAAGTATTATTAGTATAATTCTATTAGTAGATTTCTTCTAATAAAATTCTATTAATAGAATATTATTAGTACTAATATTTATTTAGTATTAAGAAATAAATAAAGTTTTTTTTTATTTACTTCTTTGCCTTTTAAATCTAAAGTCTTTAAATATCTATATATTCTAGAGTTATAATATTAATTAGTATTTTACTTCTACTTTAATAAAAGAATAAAGATATTAAAGATTATATTAGAAAATATATATAGATTTAAATACTACTATTATAATAATTTAGCTATACTAGCTTAATATAGCTTTACTACTTAGTAGAAATCTTTTATATTAGTCTAACTAAATTTATTTTAAACTTAATATCTTAGTATTCTAAGAATAAAATATTACTTTTATTATAGAATATATCTAAGTATAACAGTTTAAGCTATTGTATTTAGTAAGTTTTATCACTATTTTATATAGCTTTAATCGTTTACTAAGCCTACCTATATAGTATATAATTATATTAAATTTCCCCTTATACTAAAAACTTGTATATTAGAAATCTATATTCTAGAAACCTATATCTTAAAAAGTGTTTCTCTAATATATTATTAATCTAAAGTCCTATTTTAATATCTCTTCTCTTCTCTATTATAAGAACTTTTACTTATTCTTTCTATTTTAATAGCTGTTTATATTATAAAAATTCGTAGTACTTACTTACTTACTATAACTATTTATAATTATAGAATCTACTTTTATTATAATTCTATTTCTTTCTAGTTTTATCTTCGAAATCCTACTTTATTTTCTTTCTTTATATCTCTCTCTTTTTATTTCTAATAACTTATAAATATTCTTTATTACTATTTATTTCCGATAATCTACAAGCTTTCTTTAAATATAAATCTACTATTATCTAGTTCTAATCTTAACTAATTATAATACCTATTATCTAAATTCTAATAGAAGATATTTTTAAAATACTTTAGAATATTCTGCGATAATACAATAATAATAATAAAATACTTAAAAATAGAAAAAAGAAGATATTTAATAGAGAGGATTATCGACTTTTACAAGTTAATCTAAATAATATACAGTTTTTACAGCTACTTGATATTAAGAATATAAAAGCTAGTATTTACTATATCAAATAGAAATTTATTAAATATATAAAATCTTTTATTTTTATAATTTAATTAGACTAAAGAATATATAGATATTATAATTATATTAGTATTAGTTATTAGCAAATAGCTATCCTTATATAAAATTATAATAAAGGGATAATAATACTATTTCTTTACTAGGTTTACAAGACTTATTTAGTAAAAAAGTAAAAGAAAAAAAAGAAAAAGTCTATTAATCAATATTAGTAGGATTTTAAAATACTTTATTACTAAATTAATAGTAATTTTATAAATACTAATAATTTAAATAAAGTTATTAAAATACTTTACAATATTCTTTTCGTAATATTTTATACTAATAATATTTGAAGTATATCAATAGTATATTGAAAGTTAAGTTTAGACTAGATATCTTATTTAAACTTAAACTAATAGCTAGACTAAATAATTTACTTTTATTATTTATTTAGTATTAGGCTCGCAATAAATTTATTTTTCCTATTAAGAATAATTAATATAATATAGCTACGATTATACTATTTTAATCTTATACTAGTAGTTAATTTACAAAGTTTGTTTATTTATTAAAAGAAATAGTTAGTAAAGATCTTCTTAATAAAGTAAAAGATAATAAAAATATATAATATCTCGAATTAATATATAATAACTATAATATAAGTAATATTGAAGATATCGACAATTCTAAGTATAGTAAACTTAATAATAATACTAATTACAAAGGTAATTTTAACAGTAGTTATAGTACTAATAGGATAGATACTATTATAATAAAAAATATATATAATACTTCTATTCTTGAAATAGATAAAGATTCAATTTTATAAACTTCTACTAATACTAAATATAATAAGTTTAATAAAGCGATATAATAATATAAAGTATTATATTATAAAGATATTTACTTCTAGATAATATAGAATCTAAAGTTTAAAAAGAGAGACTTTTTTATAATAGAAGTTTACTTATAATATTATAAAAGAGTTGATAATAAGTCTAAACTATATATTACTCCTTTCTATTTTCAAAGTCCTAGCTAATTTATCTTAGTATAACTTTTTTATTTCAGGAAAATCCTCTACTAATTCTTTATTTAATCTTTTATATCTTAATATATATAATCTGTAATAATACTATTCTTATCGATAACTATATATCTATTAAATCTTTCTTTATAACAGACTTTCGAGGTCAAAGTATAAAAGCTATAAAAGTATATTAAAAAGTAGAATAGTTTAAAATATTTATTTTCCGAAAATCTATTTGTTTTAATAATAGTTAGGTAAAGTCGATAATAGAACTTATAAATTATTCAACTTATATCTTTTATATCAATTATCTAGGAAAAGATACTAGCTTTGAAGATAAGTTAATAAACTACTACTTTTACTAAAGAACTACTAATATAATTAATAGTATATATTTTTTATTATTTTTATCTAATTCTCTAAACTAATAACTATTTTAAATATCACTTTAGATATTATTTATAATTAGATTATAAGATATAACTTATTTACTAGAGTTTTTAATAAAGTCTATATAAATAATATTATTAGATTCAATATATAGAATACTTTTCTTGAAAGTAAGATCTTTGATAATAAGTTTACTTAAGTTTTTATATATATAAATATTCGATATAACTTAGATATACTTAAGGAAGTTCTAACTAAATTAATAAAATCACTTTTAGTTATAAATCTAGATATCATCGACTTTGAGTAATAGTTCAAGAAGCTATATACTCAGATTAAACAGGATTTTAAGTTTATTAAATATATATTATAAATGATTTGAAAGTAGTATAAAGATTTTCGAAAAAACTTTAAGAATATTAAGAAAAATCTGAAAAACAAAATTAAGAAGGAATTCCGAAAAGATTATTTCTTTTATATTTATAACAAGATAATAAAAAAGTAATTATATAGATTATCTAATAAGACTATAGAGGATAAAAAGAAAGATATATTTATTATCTAATATTAACTCAATAAACAATATCAACTATAATAAGTTTTATATAATTTCTCTAAGAACTTAAATCAATAAGATATTATCTTTCGAAAAATTTCTATTATTAATTTTATAATTACTTTTATATCTTAACAAGAGTTCTAAACTTATAAGCTATAATCTACTTTAATCCTCAAGAATATAAACAAAAAAGAGTCTTTTACTTTAGTTTTCCTCTTATTATTTAATAAATTTCCTATAATCTATACAAAAACCTAATATATTATTTATATTAAAAATAACTGTCTTTTATATAAATAATAGATATAATCCTTTTATTATATTACTTATATATAGAATTATATTAAGAATATTTATTTATAATATTAAGTAGTAAATAGAATTTTTATTTATTACTATTTTATATATAAAGCTGAAAAGCTAGTTCTCAATAATTTGATATATTTTAAAAGTTATATAGTTAAAGCTTATAAGATTAAGCTTTGATTTTAAACTTTAGACTTGAAAATATTTATTCTTACTAGTTTATTTTATTATCTTATATAATCACTTCTTTAATATTACTCTATTAAAAAACTTTGTATTTAGATAACTCTCTAGATAGTTCTTAGTAATAAAAAAAAAAGATCTTTACCTCTTTAATATAAATAAGTTTATAAATAAGAATAGTTTTAATTCTTAAACTTTACTTTTAACTATTATTTTAACTCTATTCTATTATTACTATAAGAGTTTCACTATTATTTCCTATAATCTATATATTTATATTATTATTTGCAAATATATTATTACTATTTATAGTACTTATTACTACTTTTCGCGAATTTTCTTTAAATACTAGTTACTAAGTTTAATACTCTACTAAAATATTATATCTCTAGAACAACTTTATTCTAGAGAGTATAATAGTAAATATATAATTATATTATATTAATTGACTTATTAAAATTCAAAAATTTGAGATTTTAAATTTTTATATAATCTTAGTTAATTAGTAGTAAATCTTTAAATATTGTTCTATATAATTCGTATAATATTCTTACGATTTTAGTAGAGTTTTATTTTAGTATATTATAACTAAACTTTATTATATAATAGAAGTAACTTGTATATAATAAAGAGTATTTCTACTTGAAAAATAGATATATAAAGCCTTTATTCTTAATACTAAGTTGAAAGTAATTTTACTTATACTAGATATAGGAGCAGAGTAGAATAAAAAGTAAATAATATTAATAGAGTTATTATATATAAGTAAACCTTTATAAGATCGAAGTTGACTATATACTACTTTTATATTATTGTTACTAAAGTAGTAGTAATATTACAATATAGTTAACTTCTCTAGATCTACTACTTCTACTTAGTCCTAATTACTAATATAATAAATATAACTTCGTTATTTATATTATTATTTATATTATCAAAGTATAATATAGAAGTGTTTTTTAAATTAATAATATAAAAAGTTATATTCTTACTTATTTAGATATATTACTATTAATATTTAAACTTTTTCTAAAAATAGATTTACTGATATCTAATTTACTAAACTTTGCTAATATATAAAGAATATAAATAATTTTCTGATTATAATACTTATCTTTATTATATTAACTATCTAGAATAATAATACAAATAATATTATTTAACTCTAAAAAATAATTTATAAGTAATAGATTTATTTTAGTATTATAGTATATTCTATTAGTCTATTAAATTAATTTAGCTATATTTGAAATAAACTTTAAATTTTTCTTCTTCTATAACTTGAGAATATTATTAAGATCAGAATTAAATAGATTATATAAAAACAATATAAAGTATTAAAGTAATATAGTATTAAATACTATAGAATTTAATATATATATATAAATAGTTAGTATTGATAACTTAGTAGTTAAATATTTATATACTTGAAAATTAATATTAATCTATATTACTATTTATAACTATTCTATAAACTTTAATTTAAATATCTTTAAAGGATAGTCGATTTCTTATTAACTTAGTTCTCGAGAATCTAACTTAATAAATTATTTTTTAATAAGCTATTCTTTATTCAAATCTATATTAAAATCTATTTCTATATATCTCAAAGTCTCTTCAATATTATTTAAGTTTACTTTGCTTTCTAATACTTCTTTATAACTAAGAGAGAAAATACTATATATTAATATAAAGTTAGAACTAATTAGAGTTTAAACTAATATTTCTTTATAGTTAGGAAGGGAAATAGTATATAATAATATAGAATTAAAGCTAGTTAGAGTTCAAGCTAATATTTCTATAATCGCTATTTCGATAATATTAATTAATAGTATTTACTATTCGAGAATAATTAATAATAATTAAAAGACTTATACTTTACAATTCTCAGTATATACTAGTAATAGTAATATTGAATTACTACTCTATTTAAATAAGTTAGATATATATCAAATATATATTTTCTTTATATTAAACTTATATAGATTAGTAGAACTATTAGTTTTGTTAAAGCGATTATAAAGCTTTTATATATCTACTACTATATAATTATTTAGTTTGATATATATAATAAAGGTTTTTATTTTAAATAGAGATTTAAGACTATAAATCAATATTTTAAAGGAATTAATCTAAAGTTTAATTATTATATTCTTCTTTCTCTTTATAATAATAAATCTATTTGTATTTAAATCGAATTATATATAAAAAACAGATATTAAATTATTAAATCCAGTATTATAAATACTAGAAGTATCGAGATAAAGTAATTTATTAGTATTTAATATTAAATAAAACTTAATAGAGTTTATAAAATCGATATCTAGAGAAATAACTAATAATATCTCTATTTCCAATTTCTTACTTATAAATAAAAAAGATATTTTAAAAAGAAAATAAATATAAAGATATTCTTTTATATTATAATATATAATTAGGAAAAATTAAATATTCTTCTTATTAGTATAAAAATAAGAATCTAATATATAAGATATACTTGATTTATTCTTTTATCTTATAAATACTCTCTTATAAAGAAGATATCTAAGTTTAAATTTCTTAATAAGAATCTTAGTTAGATTCGATATAATTTACCTTTATAACTATAATTAATAATAAATAATAATAGTTTATACTTTATATATAATTCCTAATTTACTTAGACTAAAGAGTAGTTTTAACTTTTAGAAAAAGAATAAAATAATCTAGAAACTTAAAATATAAATTATATTACTATAAATACTAAAGAACTATTATTAAAATAATAATTCTAAGTAGTAAATATCAAAAGATAGTTACTAAAAGAATATTCTAAATAGTAAATACTAAAGAACAACTATTAAAAAGATATTCTAAATAGTAAATACTGAAGAATAGTTATTAGAAAAGTATTCTAAATAGTGAATATTAAAGAATAATTATTAAAAGAGTATTCTAAATAATAAATATTAAAGAATAGTTACTAGAAGAGTATTCTAAGTAATAAATACTAAAGGATAATTATTAAAAGAGTATTTTAAATAGTAAATATTGAAGAATAACTACTAGAAGAGTATTCTAAATAATGAATATCGAAGGATAACTACTAAAAGAGTATTCTAAATAGTAGATACTATAAAATATAACTCTTGTAAATAATATAATATAGAATTGTTTTATATTTATAAGAAAAGAGATATTGTATAATAGAAATAGATAAATAGAAAGATAATAATAAAAATAAAATAGTTATATAGTTGTAATATATATTAGATAATAAAGATAAAAAGATAGATTGTAAAATAGAGATAGTAATAGAAATAAAACAATTAAAGGATATAAAGATAGTTTATAAAAATATAAATAAAAGATATATAAAGAATAAAGAAAAAGAAGAAAAAAAGAAAGAGAAAGAGTATTATAATTAAAGATATAATCTCTATCTAGCTAGTTCTTAACTTCGATTAGTAAGCCTATATTCTTAGATTATTATTTACTTGCTAAGGTTTATTAAAGTATTATAATTAAAATATTATAATTAAAGTATAGTACTCTAAAGGCTATACTTTTATAAAAAACCTGCTTAAGTATATAAAATTATATATTATCTCTATATTTAGTCTTAAGGATAAATAATTATAGTTTGATTAAATAAAACTTATAATATATAATAATAAGAACTATAATTATTTATATAGTACTATTACTCTTTAAGAATAAATATTACTTAGTAGGTTTTACTATAGAAGTAGTAAAAATATAAATAGAGAGTTTTAACTACTTAATACTTTTTAAATATTATAGTAAACCTTTTATACTTATTACGATATTATAGTGTAAATAGTAGTTATAGTTAAGTAATCCTTGAGATACTATAACTAGAGCGAAAGGATTATATAATAAAGATTTATAAAGCCTACTCTTAATTAGTAGTAAAAGTTAATTTTTTCTATATCTTGCTATATAAAAATTTAACCTTTATTTATAAAGAAGAGGATATTTTTATTATAAAAAAGATTATACTAGTATAATATAAGAACTTACTTTAGTAGAGTTACTTATAATTATTTTATAGTTAGTTAAAGTATATATATATAAAGAATTATAATTGAAAAATCTAAAGAATTAAATATTAAGATTTTATAAAAGTTTATTAAAGCGATATATAATCTTATAGTAAGTTATAATTTACTTATACTTTTTAGTAAGGCTAAGTATAATAGAGATATTAAATAAGATTAATATTATCTTTATTCTACTACTTAATATAATACTAATATTATACTTTATATAGTTTAAATAAAGGTAATTAAAATTTCGATATATAGTATATATAGAATAAGATAAATATAAAGTTTCTAAGTTTAGATAGTTTTCGCCTTATAAGCTATATTAGATTAATTAGTATTCTATTATACTAAGAAGATTAAATTTATAAAGTATATATCTACTATAAGATTAATTTAAACTTAGATTAAAAAAATATTATATTCTAAGATATTAAAGTAATTATACTTAATTATTATTAAGTAACTAAACTAATTTCAAAAGAAGAATATTTAACTCTACTAAAGTTTATTATCAATAATATTATTTTATACTTCTACTTTATATCAAATCTTTATCTATTCTTTAAGCTAAATATAATAAAATTTAACTTTAACCTTCTTTATTTATCTGCAAATTAGAAGGAGTATATAAAGTAGTATATAACTAATATTATATCTCTACTATAATCGCTAATTAATATTTAGTCTTATTATAGAATATAACCTTTCTATTTACTTGAAATATTTTCTTATTAGTAAGATTATTATATTTATAATATTAATAAAATATCTATATCGAAAGAGTAAAAGGATTTTCAAGTCTAGTTTATTGATACAAATAATTATAATAGAACAATTGTATTTAAAAGTAAATAGATTATTATCTATAATCGAATAATAAAGAATATATTAGTAAAAGAGAGTAGTTCTAATATTGAAAAAGAATATATAATTAAAGTAAACTATAAATATATATTTTATAATAATAGTAAAAGATCCTTTACTAGAATATTTAATAAAATAACTTAGGAAAATAATTATAAGATTCTCTATAGCCTAAATATATATATTAATTTTAAATCTAATTTCTAATTAACTATAATAGAGAATATAATATTATTATCGTTTATACTACTAGAAATAAATATAGAAATATAAATATAACGAGATCCTAATACTAAATTAGATTTTATAATATAAATAGTTTTATAAAAATAATATTCTAGAAGATATAAACTCTCTATTAGTATATCTAAATATCTTTAGATCTAGACTTGATTTTTAGTAGATTGAACTTCTAGTATATATTATAAATTAAACTCTCGAATTATTTCGAATCTAGCTTTGCGATTAATAATAAAAGAGAATATAATATCTTATTCTTAATCTCGAAGGAATATTACTATAATATCTAATTAATAATTCTTTATATCTAATTAAAATCTAGTTATTATAAAAATATAAAATAATTCTTCAAGATATCTTTCTAAATTTTCTTTTTATAGATTACTATATATAAACTTAATTTCTAAATTTATTATTAGCCTTAACTCGAAGATATATAATATATATATATATATATATTTATATATACCTCTTTGTTAATCTATAGACTAAGAAGCTTTAATAAAGTTATTAAGAATATCTTTTTCTATAGTTTAAATAACTTTAATTTAGTAAGTATCTTCTATTTAAAATATTATAATAATATTTATATTCTCTAATATCGTACTTCTAGTTACTATTCCTATATTCTATATAGTTCTACTTAATAGTAGGAGAGATAGATTGGATTTTGAAAATAAACTAATATACTTTTATATATTAAACAGATTATATACTTTAACTTATACTTCTAAAACTCTTATATTACTACTTTCAATTCTAGCTAGTTTATTAATAGTAGAATCCTATTTATAACTATTAAGTACTACTCTACTAACGATTTAGATAGATAGATTTATAGTTATTAATAATTGCTAGCTCTATAAAGACTCTATAATATTATTTGCTATATTCAATAATATATCTATAGAAATAAAATTATTATTAAATCTAGTTAGATTAGTATTAATAGTTAGTTTATAATTAAAAATAGATAAATATAGACTAAGTAGTAATAGTATAATATCTTGTAAAAACTAATAATTCTTAAAATTTGATATTTATATCTTTTTATATCTATAATTATAGTTTAATAGAAATATACTAGTAGACGATTTTTTAGTTTAGTTTAAAGTTGATTTAGATTTAGTATTTATCTTTTATTTTCTAGAAAGAAATATACTATATAGCTTATATTCTATTATAAGATTATCAAATAAACTACGACTTTTCTAATATAACCTTTTTATAACAATTTATATTATTAGAGTTATATTAAGTTTTAATTTAATATAAATAATCTTATAACTATACAAATATTAAATTAAAGTTATTTTCTAAAAGTAATAAGTAGATAGTACTTACTCTAAATCTAAAGTATAATTTATAAAAAATATAAGATTAAGAAGTACTAATAAGCTTAAGATAGTAAGTACTTTATTATATAAAATCTCTACTAAACTAGATATAATATTTTTCTATTTCTTCTTTATAGATTATATACTAATATTGAAATAATAACTAATAGTTATTATTAAATTAGAATATATCTTAGCTTGTAATATCTTTTTAATATATATTATAAAGCTGAATATATAAAAAAGGCTTTCTATTTCTAAGTTTCTAAAAGGCTATTTATAATAGAATTGATTATTTTAATAACTACTTACTAGTCTTTTCGCTTTATATTATTATTCTTATCTTTACTTTTAGTTTATAATTTCGTAAATATCACAATATTCAAAAATACAGCTTCTAAAACTTACTATAAACTAGCTATTACTTTTATACTTAATTCCTATATTTAAATAGATTATTTTGAAATAAAATATTAGGAAACAACTAGACTATATTACTTTCTTAAGAATAACTCTTATTCTCGAAGTTTAAACTTATAGATCTTCTTCGAAAGACTTTACTTTATTATATAAATTCTTAATATTATTTAATAATTATAATAAAGTATATATATTTTCTAGATTCTTTAATCCTTTTCAAATCTTTACTATAGCTACTTCGACTATAATCTAAATCTTATTACTATTAGAATACTTTTGAATTATTAATTATATTAGTTAAATACTATTTATATTATAATTATTGTTTATTAGTAATAGATCTTTTTTAATATAAATATAATATAACCGAATATAATAAAACAAAGTATAATAAGATAAAGTAAGATTAGCTTAGTTACTTCTCTGACTATAGTTAGAGATAAGATTATATTTATTAACTTTATATACTACTAGGCTTAATACAAGTTCTTCGGATATCGATTAAATATATTTGCGAAATATCGAATTTGTTATAAGTAAATATAACTTTTTCGAGATATTATATATTATATAGAAATAATCCGCTATAACACTTTATTATATTTAATAAGCTTCTTTTAATATAAATTTTAATATATACTACTAATTATATAAAAAGTCCTAATAGCCTAGTTGATAAAAAGTATTATATACTTTTTATACTCTTTTCTTTATAATTGTTATTATAGTATCTTGTAAAACTTTCTTATAATAAAGACTATAATAATACTATAAATAGAAGAAAGTTTATTTAAAATAATTTCCTAGTAAAAAAGAATTGATTACTATTTAAACTACAATATTATAAAGTCTAGATTGTATAAAAAAATAAATATAAATTATCATTATTAAAGAAATATAATATCTTAGAGACTATTCTAAACTCTTTTCTTACTATTTTATAAAGTAGTATTAGATACTTCCTTTATAAAAAGATAAAAAATCGTTATTATTTATATTATTTTATATATTAAAGAAAAAAGGATTAAGTAATATAAATAAAATAAAGATATAAAAGTGAATAAATTAGTTTATTAAAGTTATATACTTATTTATTAATACTATTTACTATATATATAATTATAAAGATTCTAACTTATCTTTACTATAATTTATAATCCTACTTATATATTTTATATACTTGCCTATTAATACTATTTACTATATATATAGTTATAAGAATTTCGATTTATCTTTACTATAATTTATAATCCTATTTATATATTTTCTACAAATATATTAAAAATCTAAATTCTTAAAATTTAAATCTTTAATAGTAAGTTAAGCTTTACTAAAACTTTTTTTATACTAGTAAAAAGTGTATATTAGTATAAAGAGAGTCTTAAAGAGACTATCTACTATTAGAGTAAAAATTAGAATTTTAATATTAAACTTCTTTAAATATAATCCTCTTTTATAAAGTAAATAAATAGCTCTTTAAGATAGAAATAGTTAGACTTTATTTTATATTCTATACTTTATTCAATATATCTAATAATATTAGAAAAATTATTTATTTGCTTATTCTTAAAGTAAAAAACGTTAGAAAGTCTTTAATAGTTAGTTGAATAATTAATAATCTTTCTATTATAAGTTTATATATAATCGACTTCTTCTCTAATTCTCGATATACTAAATCTGACTAAGTAATTTAATCTAACTTTATCTCTTAAAAGATAATTACTTTATCTTTATAAAATATTCTATTATATTAGAGATAGATAAGTTATTAGAGCTTAAGCTTATATTCTAAGAATACTCGACTTTAAGAGAACTAAATATAATTATAATTGAAAATAGTTATTTTCTATAAAATATTATTATTATATTCTACTATAGTTAAAAAACAAGTTTTGAATATTATATAAATTTCTATAAAATATTCTAGAGATATTAGACTTAGTATAACTTTCTTTAGATTACTAATATAGATTATTTATTTAGAGGAACTTCTAGATAAAGGAAGAGGATTATATTACTAGTTAATAAACTGAAATTTCGATTTTTACTAGTTTTACTAAAAAATATAAACTTAGATCTTCTAAATATTATTAGCTCTCTTTTTTCTAATATCTTGAAAAGGAATTAGTTTATAACTAATAAAGTAGATTAGAAAAAATAGACTTATTATAGTATTATAAGTACAATTCTAAATAAATAGTAAAGAAGAAAAGCTATAATAATTTGCTTCTAGAAGAAGAAGTATATTATAAAGT
This sequence comes from Clarireedia hainanense, assembly GCA_026225975.1. NCBI lineage: Eukaryota > Fungi > Ascomycota > Leotiomycetes > Helotiales > Rutstroemiaceae > Clarireedia > Clarireedia hainanense. The sequence goes on along the minus strand of JANHAA010000226.1, from coordinate 17,265 downwards.
AATTAGTCTTTAGATACTATATAAAATAAAGAATATATAGAAGTTTCGATTAATCGAGAAAGTATATAAAGCTTGAAAAGTAGAATTTCAGATAATAATATTAGAGAAATTATAGTATAGAGCGATTATATTCTAAGTATAATATTATAAAAGGGATATAAAATAAAGAAGTTGATTAATAAAGAAGGTTCGAGTATATTATATAAAAAGAGTATATTAAATAAAAGTAGTAGTTAATACTTAAATAATAAAGAGAAAGTATAAGTAAAGTAAATAGCCTATTTAACTTTTTTACTTAGAAATAGATAAGAACTAGTCTAAGAGATAAATAAAGGTTTTAAACTTTATTATAAAGAAAGAAAGTGAAGATTTATATAATATCAACTATTTAGCTTAACTTATCTATTACTTCAATATATACTCTAATAAGATCTTCTCTTATAATATAAACTATAATATATATAATATAACTAGTATTACTTTTAGGCTTTTACTACTAAAGAACGATTTAATTACAACTTTAAAAGCTTTTATAAAGAATAATATATAGTTATTCAAAAGCTATCTAGTTAGTATAATTTCTTATAAATATTTTTTATATTTACTAATTAATTATTTATATAGGAAATATCTGAAAATTCTGAAGATAAAGAGGCTAATCGAATATTTAAAATCTCTTTTCTATTAATAGTAGTTAGATATATAAGTTTTCGTTATAGTAATAGAAGATTTATAATAATAATTAGAAGTATAGACTTTAAATAATATATAAAGTCGATATTATAGCTAGAAAGATTAGTAAATTATAAATTTATTAAATTATTATTTAAAAATAATAAGAATACTCTTAGTAAGTAAATATAGTAAAATATAAGTATATAAAGAAAGAGATTACAACTTTAAGTATATAGTAGTAAAGATAAAGTATATATCACTTCGGATTTATATAGTCTTAGTATATAGTCCCTTTCTTTAATATATAATATTAAGATATTATTACTTTATAAATATAATAGTTAAATAATATATACTTAGAAATAAATATAATCTAATATACAACTAGTTACAATTTAATACTATATTTCTAAAAAAGTTATTTCTATTAATTATAATAATTATAACTAGTCTTCTTCAGATAATAAGGTAAATATATATAATCTACTATTCTAAGCTATTTCGGTTTATAATCTATATTGTTTATAATCTAAGTATAGTTATAATATACTACTATTGCCTATTATAGAAAATTCCAACTATATATAACTTCGATTATAGTTAGTAATAGACTTATCTTATACAAAGTTATTATATTAAAAATCCAATTTTTATAATATACTATAAAGTACTAATATACTATTATTATTTAAAATAAAGAGATATACTATAAATATAGTTTATCAACTTTATTTTCCTCTAAAGTAGACTATAACAACTATATCTAAACCTAGTCAAATATAATATACTAATATAATAGAAGAGTTTACTTTATTATTAGTTAAATTAGGCTACTAGTTATCTTTTTTAATCTATTTAATCTAAATTAATTAACAATTAGAATATATAGATATATATTTGAAAATAGTACTAACTAAATAAAAGTCTAGATTGAAAGTAGTTACTAAAGAAAATAAAGATTATTTGATATAATTTAGATAAATAAAGGTTTTACTTCTATATAATTCTATTTATAAATAAAGGAAAAATTAAATATTTTTCTACTTAGTTTATTATTTAAAGTAACTTAAGATAATATAAAACTCTTAAATTTCGAATTTAATATATAATAAACCTATTTCTAAAATTTAAAATTATCTTACTATAAAAAGAATTATTACTAATATATAGAATAGATATAGATTTAAAAGAGATTAAACTATTAAATAGAGAGTTTCAAGGAAATTTAAAATTAAAAAGGTAAACTATATTTAGTAGAATAGTATTAAGAAAAGTAAGATTAATAAATATACTTTAGATAAAGATTTATTATTAAAGATCAATTTTAATAGATAATCGATAACTTTTATTTATTAATATCAAAACTTTAAATACTAAGCTATAAAGTATATAATAAAGGTACTATAGTTTTCTACTTATAATCTTTGTATATCTTTACTTCTTATAAACTTATTAGTTAACTTTAGACTTTGGATTAAAACTTATACTTAGAGTAACTACCTTTTAACTAGTTGAACTTTACGTTTTTCACTCTATATATATAACGATCAACTTTGTATATAAAATAGTATTACTTTAAGTTAAATATATCTACTTCGAAGCTTAAACCTATATTACAAGATAAATTGTATAAGATTATATTATAACTAGAAATATAACTAATATTGTAGAAATAGTTTATAATTAAAGTTAAAAGTATCTATACTAGTCTTATAATAGTCGAAATAAAATATATAGAAGTAGATAATAAGTAAGCTAGTTTAATATAAGGAGATTCCTCTTCTTAACTAGAACTTTATAATAAATAATAATAAGTATTAGTTACTTTATATTATATATTACTTTATAAATACTATAATTTCTTTTTAATATTTTAGTATCTATTAATAAGCTAAGCTCTATATCACTTTACTTTAAAGTATATAATATTTATATATATATAGTAATATAGTATTTATTTTTTCTTAGAGCTTCTAAAATATAGATTATTAGTATCTCTCGATTATATACTTATTTTTATCTATTTAGCTTATTTTATAATAGCTCTTTTATATAAAACTATTCTTATATTTAAAGATATTTAGATTGAATATCTCGGAGACTTTAGAAGATACTAAATAGTTATAAAGGATAATAATATTAGAGATTGAGAAGTATAGATTAAAGTAGCTTATTATTAATATTCTAAAGCTTTTAATAAAGCTTTTATAATAAATAAACTCTACTATTACTTTATAATTTTAACAAGGTTAAATACTTTCTAGTAACTTTACTATTATACTAAATCTCTTTATATTATAATACTATTTACTTTTGTTTATAAATCAATTTTTATACTTTTTGATCTTATTCTAAATACTAAGAATAGTTAAAACTAATACTAATTACTTCCTCTTAATACTATATTTATTAAAATTTATACTTACTTATTTATAAATAGAACTATAGATAGATTTAATATAGTAGTTAATAAGTTCCTTAAGCTTCTTGATAATTAAATAGATTATATAACTAAGAAGTTTTTAGAATAAGGTTATCAAATCTCTATTTCTAATATTACTATAATTCTAGACTTCGGTTTTAAAGAAAACCTAATTATAAAAGTGATAATACTAATTGAAGATAATAAACTAATATAAAATAAATTATCTTTTTCTATAGTTTTTTTAAAGTATATAGAAAAGCTTAATAACTTAGTACTTAATATTGTTCTTTAGTAACTAAGTAACTTAAATTACTTTAGTTATATTTATTACTCTTTTGTTTTTATATACTATATATCTTATTATTTAAGTATAATAGATATTTTAATACTAGTATTTCTATAACAAAGTTTAGTAACTTACTTAAATTTATATATTACTTTTAATTATATTCAAGATAATAAGTTCTTATTATTAAAAAAGAATAATATTTATCTCTTTCCGAAAGACTATATAATATAGAGGTTACTTTATATTGAAAAATTCTATTTAGAAGAATAGTTTCTTAATAAGAAAATAGATAAAGAGAAGTTCTATAAATTACTATCAATAGTAAAGTAATATAGAAAATATATCTTATAGCTTAATTACTATATTACTAATACTAAATTATTATAGATTAACTTTGATAGCTTATAAATAAAATTTTTAATTAATACTAAAGTTATATACTTAGATATAGTAAAAGCTAATAAGTTTTACTTCTAAGTTATTAATAGTATACTAATATCGTTTCAATATTTTATAATAAAGAAGTTAACAGCAATACTAAAGATAGTTGAGAATATAATAAGTAAGATAAAAAACTAGAAGTTAAGCTAAAGTAATAATCAGTAGTATAATAGTTACTAAGACTTTATCTAGATATTATATCTTTTATATAGCTAAGACAAGGTAGTTTGTATTTAATAGTTTGGAAAGATTGTTTTTATAACTTCTTTAAAGATTTTAATCTTATTCGAATATTAAATAATATTATTAGATAGCTAATCTATAAAGTAATAGTCAAATAATAAAAACTAATAGTTATTTAGTAAAACTCAACTTTAAATATATAGTTATAATCTACTACAAGGGTAAAGTAAGAGCTTACTATAAATATAAAGTAAAAGTCTATTATATAATAAAGTTATATAACTTAGAAGAGGTAGTTAACTTAATTTTAAATATATAGTCAAAACTTATTATATAAGTAAAGTAAAAGCCTACTATATTTATTTAGTAAAAGCCTACTATAGATATAGAGTAAGAGTTTACTATAGATATAGAGTTATATAATTTAGAGAGAGTAGTTAACTCAATTTTAAATATATAGTCAAAACTTACTATATAAATAAAGTAAGAGTCTATTATATTTATTTAATAAAAGTTTATTATAGATATAAAGTAAAAGCTTACTATAGATATAAGATTATATAATCTAGAGAAGGTAGTTAATCTAACTTTAAATATATATAAAAGCCTACTATATAATAAGGTTATATAATTTAAAGAGGGTAGTTAATTTAATTTTAAATATATAATCAGAACTTACTATATAAATAGAGTAAAAGCCTACTATATTTATTTAGTAAAAGCTTACTATAGATATAAAGTAAGAGTTTATTATAGATATAAAGTTATATAATCTAAAGAGAGTAGTTAACTTAATTTTAAATATATAGTCAGAATCTATTATAGAAGTAGAGTAAGAGCTTATTATATAATAGAGTGATAGTTAAATAATAAAAACTAATAGTTATTTAGTAAAACCTAACTTTAAATATATAGTTAAAGTCTATTATAAATATAAGGTAAAAGCTTACTATAGATATAGAGTTATATAATTTAGAGAGAGTAGTTAACTTAAAGTTAGAATTTACTATAAGAGTATTTTCTATATTAATCTAATTTATCTTCTATATCAATTTAATCTATCTTCTATATTAATCTAATTTATTTTTTATATTAATTTAATATTTTCAAAAAGAAATATATATCGAATAAGTTTTTTATATAAGAAAGGTAAAGATATTAATAATAAATTACTTTTATATTATTTTATTTACAAAAATATAATATTATTTAAATATACTTTTATATTTCTAAGAATAATTATTATTACTAAAAGAAGTAACGATTCTCTAAAAGTTTACTATTTACCTAGTTCGATTATAATATATTTTACAATTAATAGTTTATCTAGAAGTAATAATTATAAATATAATTTATTTAAAATAAATAGTAAATAAAACTATAAAGTATAATCATTGAAAATAGGAATATTTAAATCTGATTTGGAATTAGTTAGAATAGAATATTTAATTATATAGAAGTTATTAATATTTATTATAATTTTCAAAGATATAGTATTTTTATTTACTATATAGTTACTCGACTTCTTATATAAGATTTAAGATCTATAATCTATAAATCTACTTTTATACAAGATCTAAGTTTTAACTATAATTATAAACAATTAATAGAAATACTATTAAGAGTATTCCTAGATTCGAAATAATACTATATTTCTATTATTTATTAATTTCTAAATAACTAATTATATTAGATAATTATATTTTCTTATTCTTGAGAATATAAATATTATCTAAAGTATTATCTTATTAGTTCTTTAGATAGTTTAAGTAATATATAGGCTATAGGTTATAAACTAAGTTTTTATTTTTTAGAGAGTTGTAAATAGAAAGAAAATAAAAGTATTAATTATCTTTATCTTATTTATTTTTAATATAGAGTATTATATATATTTAGTATAAAGTCTAGTTTAATTTCTATTCAATCTATAAAACTTCTATTATATTCTTAATTCTATATAAATTGATAATATTTATTACTTCTTTTATAAAAATTATCTAACTTAGTTTTATATTTTAATCCTTTAATAGTAGTATACTCTATTTCTATTTATAGTCGAGAATACTTATAGTTATTATTCTTAAGTTTTCTAAAATACTTATTATAGTTAGAAGTACTAAAGCTAGTTTATAATATCTATTTAGACTTAAACTAATTAGTAATATATAGAAATCTGTTTATACTTCTTTGGAAGAGCTGATTAAAGACTAGATAGAAGTTAATAATATTACTAGAATACTTTAAAGTTAATAAGATAAGTTTCTAATATCTTCTATACTCTCGATAAATATTATTATCTTTAAAGAACTTTAGTAATAGTTTAAAGTTTATAATAAACTTTGTATATAGATATTTCTAAAAGATATTTAAAACTAAAATATAGTTATTAGAACTTTGTAAGAGGATAAATCCTTTATAAATATATAATATTTCTTTATAGTAAATAGGCTTTATAAGCTTAAAAAAAAATAATACTATCTTTAATACTTTTCTAATATCCTTTAAGTTACTAGTATTTCTTTAGATAATACTTTGTAAATCCGATATTTGATTAATATTATCTAGATTAAGTTCTTTATCTAATAAAATATCTAATTAGAATTACTAATCTTTAGTTTCTTAATTAAGATTATACTAGTAATTCTTCTAATTTATATTATTATCTAATAACAATAATAATATTAAAGCTTAATATAAATAGATAATAACTCTATTTTATAAGAGGTTTTAAATATTTAGTACTTTTATAAATAAAAGTGTCTTTTTAAAATCTATTTTAAATAATAATACTAAGTTATACTTTTTATCTTTCTAAATATATTTAACTTTTTATAATCTAAACTTAACTAGATTATTATATTTTAGTCCTTTATTTTAAAAAGTACTAAAATTCTTTAGAAGTTTAAACTTGAAAAACCTAGTATATAATTAGTATTTAAAAACAAGAATAAGACTTAGATAATTATACTATAGTATTACTATAGTATATCTTATATTATAATATTAAGTTAATATATTTTGAAAACAAGTAAGGTTATATATACTTTCTAAATCTATATCTCTTTAGTTTAGTTAGATAATTATATATACTTAAGTTCTATTTAGAATTAGATTTAAGTAGAAAGGTAGTTATAATAGTATATTTATAGTTAAGATATTAATATCTTCGCTATTATAATTACAAAACAGATATAAAGTTGTATTAGAAATAGTAGTTACTATTACTATAATCTTTATTTCTTTAATATTAGGAGAGTTCGATCTAAATAGAGGTTTTAAATTGAAGACTTATATTAAAGTTTTCTTTAAAAACTTTATATTATATTAACTATTAGTAAGATATAAAATAATAAACCTTTTTACTTTCTTAAGAATAAATAGTTTAGATCCGAATTTAGATAGAAATACTTATTTTATAAAAGCTTAGAAAAATCCTAAGTACTTTTATATATTCTAATATTGAGTAAATAAAATAAAAATTATAAACTCTTCTAAAATATATTAATACTATATCTAAACTATTCTAGAATATATAAATCTAAGCTTATTCTAATATTAAAGTTAAAATAATCTTGTAATAAATATATAAGGTTAATTGTATTTTATAATATATTAAGATACTCTAGAAGTATAACTTTATATACTCTTCTTCTATTAATATTTATTAATCGAGTATAGTAGATTAGTAATAATAGGTATATCTTTATTTATTATTTTAATTAATATAAAAGATATATTTCTATATTATAAATATACTTAAGCTCTTTAGAGTATATACTAAATATTATAATATAAATATTATAAATCGTATATCTATATTCTAAAATATACTTAGGTATATACTAAATATAATATAGATAAGTAGATATAATTCTAGAAGTTGTAAAGTTAGTATTATATATTAATAAATTAATTTTTACTTCTTGTACTATACTATTCAATAATATTATATTCGATTTTAGATATAAAAATATTATATAAAACTTATTATATAGCTTTTAAAGTATTATACTATAATAGAGAGTAAATTCCTAGAATACTAAATTATATAAGTTACTATATAATAAATTAAATATATCTATTATAGAAAAGTTTATAGAAATTTTAGTATTTTCGAAATATAATATACTTAAGTAACTTACTATATATAAATAAAAATAAACTATCTAAGATAATAACTAAAGTAATAAAGTCGAAAATAATAGTATTAAATACTTTACTTTCTATATACTATTTAAAGAAATATACAAGATACTTTTATAATTCCTTTTATATAAGATAATCTCTTCTAGCTTTAAATACAAAATTGAAACTAGTAGTATAACCTCTAATAAAATAGCTAATAACTTTACTAAAGTATTTTACAAAGTAGTCTAAAAAGAAAAATATTATTGATTTTATATATATATTCTTAAAAGCTAAAATTTTATATATAATTATAGACTCTAGTTATCGATAGTTTCGAGTCTTAAAGCTAGTTCTTATTATATTAATAATATTTATAATTATAAAAGAAGTAAAGAAATTAGAAATAATTAGAACTTAGATAAAGAAATTAGAAAGTACTAAAGATATTACCTTTTCTAGAATATATATTATAATAAGTACTCGAAGTTAAAAAGTATTTAATATACTTATTTTACTTTTTATATTAGTCTAAGAAGTAAGTTTAGAAATAATTACTATAAACTTTCTAATATCGTTAGCGAATATACAAAAGATATTAATAAATAGTAAGAATAACTTATTATAAATTATATCTAATAATAAAGCGATTTCTACAAGTTTATTGATTAAATAAGTAATAATATTATAGTATAGACTCTAAATAAAATTCTTAGTTTTCAAGAATTTATTAATATTAATATCGATAATATATATAAAGTTATTATTATTTCTTATTAGTAGATCAACTTTGATATTTATAGTACTATAATAATAATAATTAATAATCTTAATTTTATTATAGATACTTCGTAGTATAGCTATTTTTAATTTATAGCTAAGAAAAAATAGTACTATTAAGTATTATACTAATAAGTATAATAGAGAGTTAACTATAGTTTTTAATCGATTATAATATATTAAAGAAATATTTAAATTCTTCTTCTTTTACTAGAGAGATACTAACTAAATATAATAATAATCTTTTATATTTATAAAATAATAATAAAAAAAAGAATTGAAATTTAAAGATAAAAAGGAATTTTTATTTTATTTATCTTTATATTTTAATAATAGAAGTTATAAAGTTTATATTATTCGATAAGTATATATAATCTCTATATACTAAGTTTATAGTATATATAAAGTAGTTTACTCTTAAGAGTTTCTTATAAAATAAAATTTTATTTAAAAAGGAATATAGTTTTAAATATAATTATAAAAGAGATTAAGAAAGTATTAAAGTTAGAAAATCTTAATATCGAAATTAACTTTTATTTCTAAAAAAGGTTAGTAAAAGTGACTTATATAATAAAGATTGAAAAAAGTAAATATTAATATTTCTAGAAGATTAATAAGAAGTTATAAGTATAAGTTAAAAAGTTGAATATTAGTTTTAACTAAAGTTATTAATAAGTTTATTATCTTATAAATAAAAATTTTATTTTATTATAAGAAGTATTGAAGTTATAAACTAGTATTAAGATTCTATAAACTACTATTTATAATCTTTATAATAAATAGTTTAATATTAAAATTCTATAATAATTATAGATTAGAATTATTTATTATTATTCGATATAATTATTATATTATAAAATCCTTTTTAATAACTTTCCTTTACTTAGTCTTAGTATATTTAAATATCAACTTTTAATATAATAAGATTACTAATTTAAGGATATTAAATAACCTTAGAATATTAAAGACCTTAACTTAAATATTTTAATAGACTTTCTATATTTATTATAATATTATATCTCAAATAGCGGTTATAGTTAAATAGTTACCTAGCTATTATAATATAGAAGGTAATAAGCTAATAGACTAGTTTATTAAAAAAGAAGTAATAAGTTTTATACTTTTCTACAATATACTATATAGATAGTTCAAATATAAAGAAACTACTTTTACTTATTAGTATTATAAAGATAAATTACTAATTAACTAGAAAAGCTTATAAAACCTCTAATAATCAATAAGTAAGTATTTAGATAATTACCTAATACTCCTTATATAACTTAAAAGTTATATTAGAATATAAGAAATATTTTTCTTTAAATAAGAGTTTAAAAAGAATATATAATAAAAATAAAGTAGTAAAGTAATAAGGTAATAAAGTAGTAGAGTAGTAAAGCAAAGTTTTTATTTATAAAAAGGCTTATAAAATCTAATCTTAGAGTTAATATTACTATTTAAAAGTAGGAAATAATTTATATATAATCAATTTTATACTTTTTATAATTATTCTTCTTAGTATTAAATTCTATAAATTTCTTAATAATACTTATTTATTTCTTCTAAGAATAATTATCTAGAAGTTAATAAGTATTACTATTCCTTTACTAAATAGTATATAAATAAAGCTATTAAGTATAACTATTATTATTATTATTTTATAATAGAAAGAAGTTATTATTAATTTAGTATTAGAAGAGATATATATTATAATTCTAATATATATCTATTTACAAATATATAAAAGTATATCTGAAATAGTAGTAAATATATAATATCCTAGATCGGCTAATAGTATATAAAGTATTATTATTACTATTATTATTAATATAAGAGATATTATTATCTATACTATATTAGTCGATAACTAAGATAAAGAGTTAGTAAATAATATTATTATCGTTTTTAAACTAGATAAACTTTCTTTTTCAAATATTATAATAAATAATATAGTTTTACTTAATATTTAAGTTAAAGAATATAGACTATTTAGTTCGAATTTTATTATATTTAAAGAGGCTAAAGAGCTGTTTATATTATAGATTAGAAAGATCAAAAGGTTATTTAATAATAAAGAGCTTACTAAATTACTTAATAATATTTAAGATTATAAAAGAGTAGAAGTACTAAGTATACTACTTTTTAAATTAGTATAGAAGGTATTTAAATATAAAAGCTAATTTATTATATTTTCGATATTATTACTAAGAATATTAAAAAAACTTTTAATAAAACTTTATAACTTTTATATATTAATATTACTCTTTTACTATATTACTTTACTAAAGTTTATAGTTTATATCTAAAGAGCTTTCTAGTTTATAACTATAGGATTATTATAACTAATAAACTTTTAGTTCGATCTATTCTAATTATAACTAATATTAATATTATTATTATATATTTCTATAACTTCTTCTAATAGTAATTTCTTATAATTATAAACTTCTACTAATTATATACTTTAACCTACTTTATAAAATAATTCTTTTAAACTATTTATATCCTTGAATAACTATTTATAAATAAGTATTCTTAAAATAATCTTATTTAATACTATCTCTTAAATAGTATAATATATTATAAATAATATAGTATTAAAAGAAGTAAAGTTATTACTAGTTAAAGATAGATTTACTTAGTATACTATAGTAATACTTTAAGGTCTAGAGTAATTATAAGCTATAAGATTCTAAAAATCTATATATTAGTCTATATCTAAAAGCTTCTAGATTTTATATATACTTAGACTAGCCGATACTATAATAGTAAATAAAAAATAGTATAGTAAAATTAAAAAGTTATTATATTAATTAAGAGTATTTTTAATTTCTTAAAATAAAAGTATATAATTAATTATATCTTCTTTATTTTCAAGATACTTCTAATCAATATTAAAGTTATCTAGACTAAGATTCTAAACTAAGAAAACAGTTAATAATATAAAAGTTTATTAACTAGATATAATAAAGATACTTTTAGTAAAATTACTAAAGTAAATTAAACTTCCTATTAATAATAATACTTTGAGATTCCGATTCTACTTCTTGAAGATATATAGTTATTAGAAATAGCTATATAAGTTATAATCGAAGTTTATTAAAATATTACTTATAAAATATCTATTAATATTTATATAGTTATTAGATAGAAATCTAATAATCTAGTAAGAAATATAGTTCTTTATAAAGGAATAAAAGGATTTATATAGTATCCAAGTTAGTATCAATATTTATAAAAGTATAAAGTATATATATAAGATTAGTAGTAAGTAAGTCTTAAAAGAAAAAATATCTATTATAAATTACTTTATAGAAAGATTAGTAAAGATTGAATTTAGACTTAAAGAAAGTTTAACTAATTAACAAAGTAAATAGTATTTTAATATCTATTAATTATAGTTCCTAGAACTATAAAATAATATATAAAATAAATAAAGAATAAGTTTAGTAGTTTTATTTTATATATTTTAAAAGAAAATTTTAAATAAATAGAAAAAGATAATATTAAGACTTTATAATCTAACTTATAAAAAAGATATAATATTTTTCTATTTTTAGATTTTAAATAGTATAATTTTGAAGACTATATACTAAGTAAATATAGGGTATATTATTTATTAGTTATTTATAAATAATAATATAGTTGTTAATTGATAGATACTTTTTCTTAAAAGTATTTTAATAACTAGATATACTTCTAAAAGTTTAAGTAACTTTTCCTTTTAATACTTTATTTAGAAGTATTATCTATATATTTTAGTATATATTATAGTCTTAAGTACTATCTTATAATATTATATTTATTATTTAAATTTGCTTTAAAATTATATTATTTCTCTATTAATATTAAGTATAATCTACTAAATTTTCTTTTAACCTTAGATATTTTTGACTATTAGATTTAACTAATATAATAGTTTTTTTTTCTATATTAACTAGACGATTATAGTATTTTTCTTATATCTAGTATTTTCTAAATTTATCTATTAATAAATAATTATCCTTTGTAAAATATTTAACTACTCTATTAATAAGTTCTTTAGAGAATAATACCTTTTTAAAAAGTTTTATATATATATTAATAAAATCAACTTATAAAACTAGATTAGCTAAAAGTTATTCTTATTCTATTTCTATAACCGATTATATCAATTCTACTAACTTTATATTATATATTAAGTAGTTATCGTCTTTTTATAATACTAATTCTAAAAGAACTAGTTCAATATTTTAAACTTCCTTATTATTTTCTAACTTTATATTTAACTTATCTAAGCTAATTTTAAAATTTATATTACTTATATCTTTATTTAAAATATAGATATTACTAAAGAAAATAAGATATATATAATATTTTATAAAGAAAAAGCTAATATCTACTTCTTTACTATTAAATTCTTTAGATTAATAATATATTGTTCTTAAAAATAGATATATATAATCTTCTAAAATAATAATATAAGCTTGATTATATTATTTAGAAAGTAGTTTTTTAATATTTATAGAGGTTATATTTAAAGTAATATTTCTATTAATAATTATTATAAAACTTGAAAAGTACTTTATAAAAGCTTTAATAAAATTTATTAAAAAGCTTCTTTGAAATCTAAATATCTTTTATAGAAGTATATTCAATATATTATTTAGTAACCTTTTAGTAGGATTTTCTAGAGTTTCTAGATTATATAAAGTTTAGAAACTTAATTAATAGTTTAGATTTAAGAGTCTAAAATCTAGAAATTATTTAAGTATATTAATAGTTTAATAGATTAGATTTATATTCTTTTTTGAAGAAAGATTTAAAGGATTAGTAAAATACTTTATTATATAAAAATATAATTAGTAAATAATAAGATTAAAAGTATAATCAAATAATCTAAGTATTGTAGAAAATAATATCTCGTTATTTTAAATATCGATTAACTTTCTATTATTTGTAGAAGCTAAGTAAAGAAAATATAAACTCTCTTTTAAAGTCTTTTTCTTATTATCAAGTTCTAGAAGAATCGTCTAAATAGCTTTAGAAACAAGTTTTAAAAATTTGAGATTTTTAAAAAAAGTAAAAATACTCGAGATTAAATAATTAAGTTAAAGAACTTTATTTTTAATATTTTTATAAAGAACTAGATTAACTATATATCTAAAAAGAGCTTTAATCTTTATTTACTTTTTTATAAACTTTATATCTAATCTCGATACTACTAGTATTTATAATTCGATTAATTTTATTATATTCTTATTTAACTTCTCTATTAAAGTTGTATTATCACTTAAAATCTTATTCTAAGTTCTTCTAATTATTTGAATATAATAGGTAATTTCCTATATTAATTAGTATTATAATATATAACTTTATTATTTAGAGTTACTTTATTATATCGAATAGATAAAAAGATATCTATTAATTTTAAATGAAATATATTCTATAGACTTTAGAATAGTAATATAAAATCAAGAGTATAAATAAGTAATTATCTTTTAAAAAGTTTATTAAAATCTCGATTTTAATTAGGATTTAATCTAATTTACTATCTATTTTCTTTAATTTTATTATTATTGAATTAATAAAGTTTGATTTACTAGAAGATTTTACTACTTAAATAATTCGTTAAATATAAATAACCTTCCTTTAATATTTATTATACTCTCTTATCTAATACTATTTAAAGTTAGTAAAGTTATAAATAAATATATTATAGATATATACTAAAGCTAAACAAATCTATTAGCTATTATCAGTTGTTAGAAAGAAGATAGTTATTTACTATTAATATTCGATATTGTTTAGATAAGTAATTCAAATTTATATATAAAGGAATATTATATAAAGTAGGTTATAAAATTAATTTAGTTTTAAAATCTTCTTTATTTAAAGAGAGATATAATAATATTTACTAATAGTCGATATTAGTTATTATTATTAGAATATTATAGTCTTTCTTATACTAAAGATAATCTTTAATACTAAAATCTTATATTAATAAATCTACTATCTTTTGATTAACAAGATAAATAGGATTTAAAAATTGTAGTTATATAGTTTAAACTTTTATTATACTTTTAAAGTATAATACTTTCTTCTTTGTAAGATCTTTTTCTAATAATACTAATAACCGAAGACTAAGTGAATTTATTTTTAAATATTTAAGTTAAAATGAAAATTGTATTTAAGAGCTTTAAGATACTTTTTTACTTTGTATAATTAAAAATAGTACTAAGTTATAACTTTGAGTTATAGATAGGTTAGATATACTAATTAGTAACTTACTTATTATCTAGTAGATTATATACTATAAGCTATATTATTTACTATATTATTAATTATACTATAAGCTACTATAAACTATTATATAAACTATCGAAAAGTTTAAATACCTACTAATATAGCTTTTATAATTCTAAAAGCTATATATAACTAAAAATAGTATAAAGTATAGCTTTTATAATTCTAAAAGCTTTGTTTATATATAAAGTTTTTCTTTATAATAAATATTAATACTTTTATTCTTTAACTTTAAAGATAGGAATATTAATATTATAATAGCTTTTAAAGCTATTAAGCGGTTAACTTGATTTCTTAGTAATAATAAGCTAATCTATATACTAAAGATATCTCTATTTAATAATCCGAATAATAATAGATTAGAGAATAATAATAAAAGATATACTCTATTTTCTAGTATAGATTTAAATCTTCTTATACTATTAAATTCTACTATAAAACTAATAAGTATTTATAGGAAACTAGTTACAAATTAGATTTTACTTTATTTACCTCTTACTATTAATAGACTTTAATCTCTAGATACTAAAATAAATCTACAAAAAAACTTATATACTAAATATAAGATACTTTAAAGAATTAATTAATATAATAGAGTTAAAGTAGTATATTTATTATTATTACTAACTTATATAATAATATTAAAACAAGTTACTTATCTTTTACTTTTCAATAATATTTTAGAATATTATTATCAAAACTTTCTAAAGTTACTTAAAGTCTATAAATTCGAAAGGAAGATAATTATTATATTAAAATATACTTAAGTTTCTTTTAAATAGATAATTATAATCTCTATCAATCTAGAAGAAGTTTATATATCTAATATATATTATTAAATATAATTGAACTTTTATTATATTATAACTTGAAATTTAATTTCTAGATATATATTAGTATAAAGTATCTAGTAATATATAGTTATTTATTTAATATACTAGATATATTAAATATTATATTTATATCTAATAGATATATAAAAATAAGTAAGTAACTTTAATTATAATTTATAGTGATAACCGAATTAATATAGTTAATATAGATTAGGTATTTTCAAGAGACAGAGTTTATAGTAATTAGAATTTTAAATTTATTAGTATTAGAAATAATATAGAAAGAAGTTTTAACTAAAGGACTTAAATCTTTTACTAGCGAAATCACTCTATATATACTTATATTATAGTTACTAGAAATATTAAATTTTTTAAAGATTAGTTCTTTTTACTTTTTAAATAAACTAAAATAAATATATACAACTATTAAGAAAGTAGCTTTCTTTAATTCAAAGTTAAAATAAGTTCTTATCTCTATTAACTTTCTTAATTCTAATCTTATTTATATATTATATTCAATTAGAAATAGTAATATTATAGATTAAATATAGATAGATATAAAAATAAAATCTATAATATTCTTTACTTATATATCTATAGGAGTTATAATTAATAAATAAAAGTATTCCTAAATCGAGGAATAATCTTTAAATATTGAATTAGCTTTATTTTATATTTATTAGTTATAGAATATACTAGAAGTATAATTCTTATTATAGTATAAAGATATAAACTTTTAAACTACTATATTTCTAGTTTAGTAAACAGTTATATAAATAGATTAGTTTAATTAAGTTTTATTATTTTCAAATACTAATAGACTTATAAATAAGTATATAAATTCGAGTATATTATCTAGATAATTATATAGCTAAGTATTAAGCAGATAAGGCAAAGTAGTTAAAGAATTATATATATTTACTACTCTTAATTAAATCTACTAAAAATAAAATAGAGAAGTTGTATACTTAGTCTCGAAAATAAATAATTGTAGTTTCTATTACTATAATAAAATATCTATATTATCATCTATTAGCTAATAGGTTATTTATTAGCTAATAGATTCTCTATTAACTAATAAATTATCTATTAACTAATAAGTCACTTATCAACTAATAGGTTATCTATCAGCTAATAGGTTATTTATCAGCTAATAAATTATTTATCAGCTAATAGATTATTTAATAAATTAATTATATTTTATATATAAATAATTAATAATTTATTTATAT
>JANHAA010000225.1:0-48895 GCA_026225975.1 Clarireedia hainanense | reverse complement strand
TTTTTTTTTTATTTATTTTAATATCCTATATAAGTCTAAGACTATAGTAGGATAACTAGCGGTTAAGCCGCTAGCAGCTAGGTATATATAAGAGCTATATATATACAATATTATATATAGTAAAAGGATATTAAAGGTCAAGCCCTAGTAAAAGAAATAACAATAAAAAAAGCTAATTCCAACTCTTGATATTAAAAAAAGTATTAAGCTAAAAAGGCTTTAATATATAGTATTAAGTTAATATTAAAGTAATATTAAGTTTAATACTAGCAATTTAATAAATTCTAATTTAAATCCTAGATTAATAAATTAATCGAGTTCAAGGTTAGCTAACTAAGTTATATAGTATTTCCGAGTATAAATACTAGTATCCTTAATAAATTCCAAGCTAATATCGATTCTAGACTTAGTATCTAATAGTAGTAGAAAGCTAAAGTAGTATATATTAAACTTATCTTTTAACTTTAGACAAGCTTTAACAAGTAATTAACAGTTAATAAAAAGGTATTCAATTATCTCCTTTTTATTATACTTATATTTATTATTACTAATAAGGCTTAATTAGTATATATAAACTTTAATATAGCTATACTCTAGCTTTAACTAATAAAAGGCGCTAGCTGTAACTCGCTTAATCTTAAAGGGAATCAAGATTCTACTTCGAGAAGCTAATTTATAGATTAAAATATAATTAATCTCGAGATCTTTATTTTATCTTGACTTTATAGTTTATATTAATATTAATTTCTATTTCTAGATCTTAATACTTTTAATACTAGTACTAAGATAAACAAAGTTTATCGATTAAAAGTTTAATTCTAAACTAGTTACTTCTTTTACTAGTTCGTCTACTATTTTATTACCTTCTACTTCGTAATATTCTAAGACTTAGGCTAGCTTAATACTAGTACTTTTATTAACTATTTAGTTACTAGTATTATATACTCTTATTAGCTATTTCTACTTTAAATTGTTATTAAGCAAGTTTAGCTTATATAATCTAACTTAGTTATTATTATAAACAATATATTCTTATTCTTTTTAGACTAGCTAGTTAGCTAATTCGATTATCTAAATAACCTTTTCTAACTCGCTATTGTATACTAGCTAATTTAAGCTAATATTCTATTTATATACTCGGATTAGCTCTTAGTTTAAGTTTAAAAAAGCTAGTCTAATCTTTATTCTAATCCTAGTTTATAATTAAAACTTGTTTATATAAAAGAAAAGTTGATTTAGTACTAGTATAGATATTAGCTTCTAGTAATCTTTAGTTTTATTCTCCTTTAAGAATTAATTAATTCAGATTAAAAAGAGGTTTAAAGGTATTTAAAAAGGGAATTTAAAAGAATAGATCTTTTCAAGTTTATTAAAGTTAACTAGTAAGTATATTAATTACTTAATCTAGTCTATTTATATTAGCTTTAGTATTAGCTTTAGTTTTAGTTTTAGTTTTAACTTCTATTTAATCTTTAAAAAGTATAAAAAGCTAGAACTAGAAATAAACTTCTAATAACTTTACAACTTCTAGTAACTTAATAACTTTTAATAACTTAATAGCTTTTAGTAACCTTCTTAAAGTAATTTATAAATTAGATAGTCTTTTAAGAGTTTAAGAGACTAGAAAGTATATTAATAGATAGTACTAATAAGATAAATATCAAGAAGTACTAGTATAGTTTTAGTATCTATAGCCGGAATAAAACTAGTTTTAAAAATACTTAGTATTCTTCAGAGAGCTAAATTTTAAAGTAATTGAAATTAGGCTTTAAAACTAATTTATCTTTTATACTAAATCAAAGAGTTATAATTTGAAATACTAATAATATAAGCGATATATAATTAGTATATTATATAAAAGAATAAATTAATCTAAGTATTAACTAATCGATTAACTTGAAGAAATAATAATTTAGTTTAATTAACTTAAATAATAATATAACTTTTAAATTTAAAAGTATTATTAAATTAAATTCTAAATTATCTTACTAACTTAGAAAAGTATATTACTTACTAATTTAGTAATTTAACTGAATAGGCTATTAAGTCTCTTACAAAGAAGTATATTAGCTTAGTTTTCTCGAAGTTAAAATCGATACTATTCACTATTTTAAAAGAGTATAACTTATTAGTTTCTCTTTCTAGTATTTGATAATTCTTTTTAAAACTAGTAGAGCTAACTACTAATATAATATTATTTATATAAGACTAGATTAAGTAGCTAATCGTTAGAAAAAGATCTCGAATATAAATCAAAAATAAAATTGAACTAATCGAGTTACTTTAGAAAATCTTAGTATTAATAAAGTAAAAAAGTTTAATTTAATTATCAAAAGCTAGTCTTAGTTATTTAACTTCTAAGAAGAAATTAACCTAAACTATTAAGCTAATTAGAAGTTTAAACTTTTTTAAAATAGTTAATAATCGATTCTTAGATATATAATTAAAAGCTCTTTTAATATTAAGAAATAAAACTAATATTTTAAGATTAGCTATATAATTTTCTTTGATTTTAGTTATTAGTAAAAGTCTAATATCGATTATAGACTTTTTAAATCTACTTTCAATTTAAAAGCTATATAAGAGGTTAATAATCTTAGTTAAATAACCTAGTTTTTTAACTAGTATCCTCTTATTAACTTTCTTTAAATAGTTAAATAATAAGATTACTCTATAAGCTTTCGAAATTAAATAGTTTAGCTTTTTAGCCTTTTTAAGTATTATACTAGTTACTTAGTATTAGTAAGTAGAATAATAGCTAATATCGATAAGTAGATTATAAACTTTATAAAATAAGCTAGAAATAGTTATATAAGCTTTATTGATAATTTCCTAGCTAATTCTATCTAGCTTAAAAGTTTTTCTTTTAATTTTTACTAAATAAATTCTCTCAAGTTTACTAATTATTAACTTCGGCTAAAAATCGATTTTATAAGTATTCTAAAAGTAATTAGTCGATATTAGAAATTAAGGAAACAAAGTAGATTTTAATATCTTTACTTTTCCTTCGAAAGTTAATTAGTTAGAAATTAAAAGTAAATTCCGACTTTAATAGCTTTTAGTATAGTTAAATATTTTAAAAATTAACTTCGAGTTTTTAATCTTTAAAAAAGTATTCTAATAACTCTTTTTAATATATTTAATAACTAAAAAGTATTAATTTTAAACTAATTAATAAGTTTTTTAATTTTAATTTAATCTTTAAACTTTTAATATTGATTTTTAAAAAGATTTAAATTTAGAGATTTATTAAAACTTAGTTTTTAGTTTAAATTTTATTTTTAAAATTACTATATTTAATATTAATCTAATTATCTATATTAGTTCTATACTAATAACTTTTAAAAACTCGATATTTAATATTTTAAGATTTAAACTAATTCTAATAAACTTTAAAAATTCTTGATTTAAAATTAAACTTTTTTTAATTAAATTAATAAAACTAATTTTAAAAAGATTCTAATTAGCTTTCTTAATATCGAAAATTTAAAGAAAGTTAAAATAGTTTTAATTTACTTTTAGATTTTTAATTATAAAAAAGATTAGTAAATAATCTAATTTTAAATTATTTAATATTTATTAATTATTAATATACTTTATTATTTCTTAAATAGTAAATATTAGATCTAAGACTAATAAGCTAATTCTTTTAAAGAAGATTTTAACTTTAAAGTTATTAAGTAAATTAAAACTATTTTTTTAATTTAATTAATTAATTAAATTCTCTTTTAAATATTAGTTAACTTTAGATTCTATTAAAAATAATATATATTAAAATCTTTTAAAATAAATAAATTAGTTAAAATAACTTTTAAAAATAAACTTCTTTTAATTATTTTACTTAATTTATTTTTAACTTAACTAGTTTTATTATAAATATTAACTATTTCAAGTATATTAATTTCTTTACTTAATTATATTACTAATAAATCTGAATTTATATTATAAAGTACTAGTATTATACTAATAATAAGAACTTTTGAAATATAGATAAGTATTTATAGTTTAAAGTTTTAATATAATATTAATAGTTGATTAAAGTTAGTATAAATTATAAATCAACTATTTAACTAGTTTAAGTTCTTAATTATAATTTATAATTCTTAGATAATTAATAAATCAATTTTTAACTTAATAGTTAACTTGAGAATTAATTTAATTTTTAATAAACTTTTATTAAGATTTACTTATAATACTTAGATATTCTAATTATTTATAAACTAATAGTAATCTTTTTTATTACTTTATATACTTTATAGAATTTACTATTACTAATATAAAATTAAAAGTAATTAGTATATTTTAGAACTAAATATAAATAAATTTTCTTATAGATATTATAGATATTATAAATATATTATAAAGTTATATATAACTTTATATATAGTTTATATTTAACTTAGTATTTATAAAATTAAGTTATATACTTAAATCCTTAATATTTAGTATATTATATTAATTTAGCTATATTTAGTAGTTTTTTAACTCTAATTAAAATTCTAATAATATATACTTAGTTTTTAATATATTTATCAACTTCTTTAATAGTTTTAAAAGAAATTATTATAGAGCTAGCTTTTTTAACTACTTAGTTAATTTCTAATAAAAGTTAATAAAGAGTTTTAATTAGTTTAAAATTTAAAAAGTTATTAAAAATCTTTATTTTATTTAATATTAACTTTATACTTTTAAAAGTATTAAAGTTAGTTATAAAGATCTTATATAATATTATTTTAAACTAGAGTTTATTCTTTTAAATACTTTTAAAATTAAGAAGATTTTTCTAAATATCAAGCTTTTCAATTAAGAAATTAGTTATATAAAGAGATATAATTATTAATATTAAGTTTTTCTTATTAGTAATATTAATAATAATTAAGATTACTAAGTCTTTAATATTTTTAACTTTAAAAGTTTTATTAATAGTATTTCGAATTAAAAGAGTAGAGAAGAGAATTAAAATATTATAAATTAAAATTAATCAATTAACTATTTTAACTTTAACTTGTTTAAATTTAGTTTTAGATTCTATAATTTTCTATTTATTAATAATATCTATATTAGTAGTAATATTAGTAAAAGAGGTTTAAATTAGATTTTAAATAATTTTTATTACTTTCTATAAAAAAAGTTATTAAGAATATTAAAGTTATAAAAAAACTCTTATATTAAAAAAACCCGAATCTTTATTCAAATCAATTCGATCTTTCGATATTCTTATTAATTATAGTCTAGTAGATCGAATAAAGTAATCGGCTTTATTATATAATCTAACGTTATTGAGATATCGTTGTTATTACTGAAAATCGCGATTTTTATTTTATATTATTGAATTTTTACTTAAAACTTAAAAATATAAAAATATTTGAAAATTATTAAAAATTATTAAAAAAATAAATAAAAAAGACTTACTTCGATTTAATATACTTTTATAAACCTAATAAAGCTATTCACTTATTAATATACTTTCTTATTATTAAAATATTACTATTATAATATAATTAAATAATAATTAGTAAAAATTATAAAAATATTGAAAAACAATAATTTTCAATAAAAAAAATTATTAATATAATATTAGCAATTAGTTATATAAGCTTTTATAAATTAAATAAACTTAATTATATTTATATATTACTACTATATTATTATTATTACTATTTCTAGTATTTCTAGATATTCGATATTAAAGATAATATTAAACTTAAATCGCGGACTTAGAATATTATTAAGATAATATTAAGAAATCGAATATAATATTTTTACTCTTTATAAACTTAAAATACTTTTCCTAATATAAATATATCTTTTTAGAAGTAAAATATTAGTTTCTTAATAAAAAGATTTTTAACTTTAATTAACTAGTTTAATAACTAGGATATTATTTTAATTAGCTTTTATTTAACTACTTTTTTAATAACTATAACTATTAGATTTAGCTTACTTATTAATATTACTACTATAAATATTATTACCTTGTTATTACTACTTATTACTTATTACTTTAACTTTAATTTAGATATATCTAGCTTTTTAAATATACTAAACTCGAACTCTTTTAATAGATTTACTTTAAATATAATTACTAGTTTTAATATAATTTCTTTCTACTTTTCTAAATAAGTTAATCTCTTTTTACTAGAACTTTGGAATAATAAAAATCTAAAAACTATTTTTTCTACTACTTTTATAAATAACTTAGTAAACTAATTTATTATTAAAGTTTATAATCTTATCTTTAAAATAGCTTTTATAACTATTTTCTAAGAAAAGTAGATATTACTATTAGATTTATTATAAGTCTTTAAAGACTATACTAAAAAAAGTATAATTAGAAAAATTACTAATATACTAACTTTATAAGTTAATAACTTAGAATATACTATTTAGAAGATTAAAATCTAAACTAAGTTTAAAGCTTAGAAGCTTTTAGCTCACCTTTTAATAATTTAACTTCTAGTAACTTAACTTTTAGTAACTTTAATACTTCTAGTAACTTTCTTATAAAAAGTAATGAAAATTATTTAAAATCCAGTTTAAATCTCTTTTATTAATATTATTACTAATATAAATACTATTAATAAATAGAAAACTATAGAATTTAAAGTTAAATCTAAATAGATTAAAGTTAAAATAGTTAATTAACTAATTTTAATTTATAATATCTTAGTTTTTTTCTTTACTCTTTTAATTCGAAATACTATTAATAAAACTTTTAAAGTTAAAAGTATTAAAGATCTAGTAATCTCGACTATTATTAATATTACTAATAAAAAGAACTTAGTATTAATAACTACTTTTTTTTATATAACTGACTTTTTAATTAAGAAACTTAATATTTAGAAAAATCTTCTTAATTTTAAAAGTATTTAGAAAAATAAACTTTAATTCAAAGTAGTATTATATAAGATCTTTATAACTAACTTTAATACTTTTAAAAGTATAGAATTAGTACTAAATAAAATAAAAACTTTTAATAACTCTTTAAATCTTAAACTAATCGAAACTCCTTATTAACTTTTATTAAAAGTTAACTAAGTAATTAAAAGAGTTAGTTTAATAATAGTCTCTTTTAAAATTATTAAAGAAGTCGAAAAGTATATTAGAAATTAAATATATATTATTAGAATCTTAATTAGAATTAAGAAGTTATTAACTATAATTAAATTAATATAATATACTAAATATCAAAGTTTTAAATATATAACTTAATTTTACAAATATTAAGTTAAATATAAATTATATATAAAACTATATATAACTTTATAATATATTTATAATATTTATAATATCTATAAGAAAGTTTATTTATACTTAGTTCTAAAATATATTAACTACTTTTAATTTTATACTAGTAATAATAAATCTTATAAAGTATATAAAGTAATAAAAAGAGTTATTATTAATTTATAAATAGTTAAGATATCTAGATATTATAAGTGAATTTTAATAAAAGTTTACTAGAAATTAAATTAGCTTTCGAATTAATTATTAAGTTAAAAATTAACTTATTAATTATTCAAGAATTATAGATTATAGCCGAGGATTTAAACTAACTAAATAGTTAATTTATAACTTTTTTTTTTTTTTTTTATTTATTTTAATATTTTATATAAGTCTAAGACTATAATAAGATAGTTAATAGTTATATTATTAGTAGCTAAGTATATATAAAAGCTATATATATATAATATTATATTTAGTAAAAAGATATTAAAAGTTTAATTTTAATAAAGAAAATAAATAAGAAAAGTAAAATCTAATTTTTAATATTAAGGAAATTATTAAGTTAAATAAACTTTAATATATAATATTAAAGTGATATTAAACTTAATATTAACAATTTGATAAATTCTAATTTAAATCCTAAATTAATAAATTAATCGAGTTCAAGATTAGTTAACTAAGTTAAGTAATATTTCTAGATATAAATATTAGTATCTTTAATAAATTCTAAACTAATATCGATTTTAGACTTAATATCTAATAGTAATAAGAAGTTGAAGTAATATATATTAAACTTATTTTTTAACTTAAGATAAGTTTTAATAAATAAGTAATAATTAATAAGAAGATATTTAAAAATCTCCTTTTTATTATATTTATATTTATTATTATTAGTAAAGTTTAATTAATATATATAAACTTTAATATAGTTATACTCTAATTTTAACTAATAAAAGATACTAGTTATAATTTATTTAATCTTAAAGAGGATTAAAATTCTACTTTAAAAAGTTAATTTATAGATTAAAATATAATTAGTTTTAAAATTTTTATTTTATTTAGATTTTGTAATTTATACTAAAGCTAATTCCTATTTCTAAATTTTAATATACTTAATACTAATATTAAAATAAATAAAGTTAGTTAATTAAAAGTCTAGTTTTAGACTAGTTATCTTTTTAACTAGTTTATTTACTATTTTATTACTTTTTATATTATAATACTTTAAGATCTAAACTAGTTTAATATTAATACTTTTATTAACTATTTAGCTACTAATATTATATATTCTTATTAATTATTTTTATCTTAAGTTATTATTAAATAAGTTTAATCTATATAGTTCAACTTAGTTATTATTATAAATAATATATTCTTATCTTTTTTAAGTTAATTAACTAGCTAATTCGATTATCTAAATAACTTCTTTTAATTTACTATTGTATACTAGTTAATTTAAACTAATATTCTATTTATATATTTAGATTAGCTTTTAGTTTAAGTTTAAAAGAGTTAATCTAACTTCTATTCTAATCTTAGTTTATAATTAGAATCTATCTATATAAAAGAAGAGTTAATTTAGTACTAGTATAAATACTAGCTTTTAATAATCTTTAACTTTATTCTCTTTTGAAAATTAACTAATTCGAATTAAAAAGAAGTTTAAAAATATCTAAGAAGGGAATTTAAATAGATAAATCTTTTCAAGTCTATTTAAATTAACTAGTAAATATATTAATTACTTAATCTAGTTTATTTATACTAGTTTTAATACTAGCTTCAGTTCTAGTTTTGGTTTTAACTTCTATCTAGTCTTTAGAAGATATAAGAAATTAAAAGTAAATTCTTAATAACTTTACAACTTTTAATAACTTTATAACTTCTAATAACTTTATAACTTCTAATAACTTTACAACTCTTAGTAATTTAATAACTCTTAATAACCTTTTTAAAATAATTTATAAATTAGATAATTTTTTAAAAGTTTAAAAAACTAGAAAGTATATTAATAAATAATATTAGTAAAATAGATATTAGAGGATATTAGTATAGTTTTAGTATCTATAATTAAAATAAAATTAGTTTTAAAAATATTTAATATTTTCTAGAAAGTTAAATTTTAAAGTAATTGAAGTTAAGCTTTAAAGCTAATTTATCTTTTATACTAAATTGAAAAGTTATAATCTAAGATATTAATAATATAAATAATATATAACTAATATATTATAAAAAAGGATAAATTAGTTTAGATATTAACTAGTTAATTAACTTGAAGAAATATTAATTTAGTTTAACTAATCTAAATAGTAATATAACTTTTAAATTTAAAAGTATTATCAAACTAAATTCTAAATTATCTTATTAGCTTAAAAAAGTATATTACTTATTAATTTAGTAATTTAACTAAATAAACTATTAAGTTTTTTATAAAAAAGTATATTAGCTTAGTTTTCTTAAAGTTAAAATTGATATTATTTGTTATTTTAAAGGAATATAACTTATTAATTTCTTTTTCTAATATTTAATAATTCTTTTTAAAACTAGTTAAACTAATTACTAATATAATATTATTTATATAAAACTAGATTAAATAATTAATTATTAGAAAAAGATCTTAAATATAAATTAAGAATAAAATTAAACTAATTAAATTACTTTAAAAAATCTTAGTATTAATAAAATAAAAAAGTTTAATTTAGTTATCAAAAGCTAATCTTAATTATTTAACTTTTAAAAAGAAATTAATTTAAATTATTAAACTAATTAGAAGTTTAAACTCTTTTAAAATAATTAATAATCGATTCTTAGATATATAATTAAAAGCTTTTTTAATATTAAGAAATAAAACTAATATTTTAAAATTAGTTATATAATTTTCTTCGATTTTAATTACTAGTAAAAGTTTAGTATTAATTATAAACTTTTTAAATCTATTTTCAATTTAAAAGTTATAAAGAAGATTAGTAGTTTTAATTAAATAGTTTAGTTTTTTAACTAATATCCTCTTATTAACTTTTCTAAAATAATTAAATAGTAAAATTACTTTATAAGCTTTTAAAATTAAATAATCTAGCTTTTTAACTTTTTTAAGTATTATATTAATTATTTAATATTAATAAGTAAAGTAGTAACTAGTATTAATAAGTAAATTATAAACTTTATAAAATAAATAAGAAATAGTTATATAAACTTTATTAATAATTTTCTAATTAATTCTATTTAATCTAAGAGTTTTTCTTTTAATTTTTATTAAATAAGCTTTTTTAAATTTATTAATTACTAGTTTTAGTTAGAGATTAATTTTATAAATATTTTAAAAGAGATTAGTTAATATTAAAAGTTAGAAGAATAAAATAGACTTTAATATCTTTACTTTTCTTTTGAAAGTTGATTAGTTAGAAATCGAAAGTAAATTTCAACTTTAATAACTTTTAATATAATTAAATACTTTAAAAATTGATTTTGAGTTTTTAATTTTTAAAAAGATATTCTAATAACTTTTTTTAATATATTTAATAACTAAAAAATATTAATTCTAAACTAGTTAATAAGTTTTTTAATTTTAATTTTGATTTAATTTTTAAACTTTTAATATTGATTTTCAAAGAGATTTAAGTTTAGAAGTCTATTAAAGTTTAGTTCTTAATTTAGATTTTATTTTCAAAATCGCTATATTTGATATTAACTTAATTATTTATACTAGTTTTATACTAATAACTTCTAAAAACTTAATATTTAATATTTTAAGATTTAAACTAGTTCTAGTAAACTTTAAAAATTCTTGATTTAGAACTAAGCTCTTTTAAGCTAAATTAATTAAATTAACTTTAAAAAGATTCTAATTAGCTTTTTTAGTATTAAAGATTTAAAGAGGATTAGAATAATTTTAATTTAATTTTAGATTTTTAATTATAAAAAAAATTAGTAAATAATTTAATTCTAAGTTTTTTAATATTTACTAGTTATTAATATATTTTACTATTTTTTAAATAATAAATATTAAATCTAAAACTAATAAACTAGTTTCTTTAAAGAAAGTTTTAATCTTAAGATTATTAAATAGATTAAAATTATTCTTTTTAATTTAATTAACTAATTAAAACTTCTTTTAAATATTAATTAACTCTAAATCTTATTAAAAGTAATATATATTAAAATCTTCTAAAATAAATAAATTAGTTAAAATAACTTTAAAAAATAAACTTTTTTTAATTATTTTATTTAATTTGTTTTTAACTTAGTTAGTTTTATTATAAATATTAACTATTTCGAATATATTAATTCCTTCGCTTAATTATATTATTAATAAGTTTAAATCTATATTATCAAATATTAGTATTATACTAGTAATAAGAACTTTTAAAATATAAATAAGAGTTTGTAATTTAAAATTCTAGTATAGTATTAGTAGTTGATTAAAACTAGTATAAACTATAGATTGATTATTTAACTAATTTAAATTCTTAGCTATAATCTATAGCTTTTAGATAATTAATAAATTAATTTTTAATTTAATAGCTAATTTAAAAACTAATTTAATTTTTAATAAACTTTTATTAAGATTTATTTATAATATCTAGATATTTTAACTATTTATAAACTAATAGTAACTCTTTTTATTATTTTATATACTTCGTAGAATTTACTATTACTAATATAAGATTAAAAGTAATTAATATACTTTAGAGTTAAATATAAATAAATTTTCTTATAGATATTATAAATATTATAAATATATTATAAAGTTATATATAATTTTATATATAATCTATATTTAACTTAGTATTTATAAAATTAAGTTATATATTTAAATTCTTAATATTTAGTATATTATATTAATTTAATTATACTTAGTAGCTTTTTAACTTTGATTAAAATTCTAGTAATATAAACTTAGTTTCTAATATACTTTTCGACTTTCTTAATAATCTTAAAAGAGATTATTACTAAGTTAGCTTTTTTAACTATCTAGTTAACTTTTTATAAAAGTTAATAAGAAGTTCTAATTAATTTAAAATTTAAAAAGCTATTAAAAGTCTTTATTTCGTTTAGTATTAGTTTTATATTTTTAGAAGTATTAAAGTTAGCTATAAAGATCTTATATAATATTACTTTAAACTAAAGTTTATTCTTTTAGATACTTTTAAAATTAAAAAGATTTTTTTAAATATTAAACTTTTTAATTAAGAAATCAATTATATAAAAAAAGGTAGTTATTAATACTAAATTCTTCTTATTAGTAATACTAGTAATAATTAAGATAATAAAGCTTTTAATATTCTTAGCTTTAAAAGCTTTATTAATAATATTTCAAATTAAGAGAGTAAAGAAAGAAACTAAAATATTATAGATTAAAATTAATTGATTAATTATTTTAGCTTTAGTTTATTTAGACTTAGTTTTAAATTTTATAGTTTTCTATTTATTAATAGTACTTATATTAATAGTAATATTAATAAAAGAGGCTTAAGCCGAATTTTAAATAATTTTTATTATTTTTTATAAAAAAGTTATTAGAAATACTAAAGTTTTTTTTATTTATTTATTTTAATATTCTATATAAGTCTAAGATTATAATAAGATAGTTAGTAGATATATTATTAGTAACTAAGTATATATAAAGTTATATATATATAATATTAAATATAGTGAAGAGATATTAAAAGTCTAACTCTAGTAAAAGAAATAATAAGAAAAGTAGAATCTAACTTTTAATATTAAAGAAAGTATTAAGTCTAATAAGTCTTAATATACAATATTAAATCGATATTAAAATAATACTAAATTTAATATTAATAATTTGATAAATTCTAATTTAAAGTTAAGTTAAAGAGTTAATCGACTTCAAAGTTAGCTAATCGAGTTAAGTAATATTTATAAGTATAAATACTAGTATCCTTAATAAATTCTAAATTAATATCGATTCTAGGCTTAGTATCTAAAAGTAGTAGAAAGTTAAAATAATATATATTAAGTTTGTTCTTTAACTTTAAATAAGCTTTAATAAATAATTAGTAATTAATAAGAAAGTATTTAATTATTTTCTTTTTATTATATTTATATTTATTATTATTAGTAAAGCTTAATTAGTATATATAAACTTTAATATAATTATAGCTTAACTTTAACTAGTAAAATATATTAGTTGTAGTTTATTTAATTTTAAAGAGGATTAAGATTCTATTTTAAAAAATTAATTTATAGATTAAAATATAATTAGTTTTAAAGTCTTTATTTTATTTCGACTTTATAATTTATACTAATATTAATTTCTATTTCTAAGTTTTAATACTTTTAATACTAATATTAAAATAAACGAAGTTTATTAATTAGAAGTCTAGTTTTAAATTAGTTACTTTTTTTATTAGTTTGTTTATTATTTTATTATCTTTTATATTATAATATTCTAGGATCTAAATTAACTTAATATTAGTACTTTTATTAACTATTTAACTACTAGTATTATATACTCTTATTAATTATTTTTACTTTAGATTATTATTAAACAAGTTTAGTTTATATAATTTAACTTAGTTATTATTATAGATAATATATTCTTATCCTTTTTAAACTAACTAGTTAGCTAATTCAACTACTTAAATAACCCTTTTTAACTTACTATTATATACTAGTTAATTTAGGTTGATATTTTATTTATATATTTAAATTAGCTTTTAGTTTAAGTTTAAAAAAGTTAGTTTAATCTTTATTCTAGTTCTAGTTTATAATTAAGATCTGTTTATATAAAAGAAGAGCTAATTTAATATTAGTATAAATATTAACTTCTAATAATCTTTAGCTTTATTCTCCTTCGAAAATTAATTAATTCAGATTGAAAATAGATTTAGAAGTGTTTAAAGAGGGAATTTAAATAGATAAATCTTTTCGAGTTTATTTAAATTAACTAGTAAGTATATTAATTACTTAATCTAGTTTATTTATATTAGCTTTAATATTAGCTTCGGTTTTAATTTTAGTTTTAATTTCTATTTAGTCTTTAGAAAGTATAAAAGGTTAGAACTAGAAATAAACTTTTAATAACTTTATAACTTCTAATAACTTTATAACTTCTAGTAATCTAGCTTTTAATAATCTAGTAGCTTTTAATAACTTAATAACTTCTAATAACTTTTCTAAAGTAATTTATAAATTAGATAGTTTTTTAAAAGTTTAAGAGATTAGAAGATATATTAATAAGTAGTATTAATAAAATAGATATTAAAAGGTATTAATATAATTTTAGTATTTATAACTAGAATAAAACTAGTTTTAAAAATATTTAATATTTTCTAGAAAGTTAAATTTTAAAGTAATCAAAGTTAAACTTTAAAACTAGTTTATCCTTTATATTAAATTAAAGAGCTATAGTCTAAAATATTAATAATATAAATAATATATAACTAGTATATTATATAAAAGGATAAACTAGTCTAAATATTAGCTAGTTAATTAATTTAAAGAAATACTAATTTAACTTAACTAATCTAAATAATAATATAACTTTTAAATTTAAAAGTATTATCAAACTAAATTCTAAACTATCTTACTAGTTTAAAGAGGTATATTATCTATTAATTTAATAATTTAATTGAATAAACTATTAAGTTTTTTATAAAGAAGTATATTAACTCGGTTTTCTCAAAGTTAAAATTAATATTATTTATTATTCTAAAAGAATATAACTTATTAGCTTCTCTTTCTAATATTTAATAATTCTTTTTAAAACTAGTAAAGTTAGTTACTAATATAATATTATCTATATAAAACTAGATTAAATAACTAATTATTAAAAAAAAATCTTGAATATAAATTAAAAATAAAATCGAACTAATCAAATTACTTTAAGAAATCTTAATATTAATAAGATAAAAAGGTTTAATTTAATTATTAAAAGCTAATCTTAACTATCTAACTTCTAAGAAGAAGTTAATCTAAGTTATTAAACTAATCGGAAATTTAAACTCTTTTAAAATAGTTAATAATCGATTCTTAGATATATAATTAAAAGCTCTTTTAATATCGAGAAATAAAACTAATATTTTAAAATTAGTTATATAATTTTCTTCGATTTTAATTACTAATAAAAACTTAATATTAATTATAGACTTTTTAAGTCTATTTCTAATTTAAGAGTTATAAAGGAGGCTAGTAGTTTTAACTAAATAACTTAGTTTTTTAACTAATATCCTCTTACTAACTTTTCTAAAATAGTTAAATAATAAAATTACTTTATAAACTTTTAGAATTAAATAATTTAACTTTTTAACTTTTTTAAATATTATATTTATTACTTAATACTAGTAAATAAAATTATAATTAGTATTAATAAATAGACTATAAACTTTATAAAAAAAGTTAAAAATAATTATATAAATTTTATTAATAATTTCCTAGTTAATTTTATTTAGTTTAAAAGTTTTTCTTTTAATTTTTATTAAATAAACTTTCTTAAGTTTACTAATTACTAATTCTAACTAGAAGTCGACTTTATAAATATCTTAGATAGAATTAGTTGATATTAGAGATTAAAGAAATAAAGTAAACTTTAATATACTTACTTTTTTTTTGAAAGTTGATTAGTTAGAAATCGAAAGTAAATTTTAGCTTTAATAGCTTTTAGTATAGTTAAATACTTTAAATATTAATTTCGAGTTTTTAATCTTTAAAAAAGTATTCTAATAACTTCTTTTAGTATATTTAATAACTGAAAAGTATTGATTCTAAACTAGTTAATAAGTTTCTTAACTTTAATTTAGTTTTTAAACTTTTAATATTGATTTTCGAAAGGATTTAAATTTAAAAGTCTATTAAAACTTTACTCTTAGTTTAAACTTGATTTTCGAAATTATTATATTCGATATTAATTTAATTATCTATACTAATTCTATATTAATAACTTTTAAAAACTCGATATTTAATATTTCAAAATTTAAGTTAGTTCTAATAAACTTTAGAAGTTTTTAATTTAGAATTAAACTTTTTTAAACTAAATTAATTAGACTAGCTTTAAAAAAATTTTAATTAGTCTTTTTAGTATTAAAAATTTAAAGGAAATTAGAATAGTTTTAATTTGATTTTAGATTTTTAATTATAAAAAAGATTAATAAGTAATCTAATCTTAAGTTTTCTAGTATTTACTAGTTATTAATATATTTTATTACTCTTTAAATAGTAAATATTAAATCTAAAATTAATAAATTAACTTCTTTAAAGAAGGTTTTAATTTTAAGATTATTAAGTAAATTAAGATTATTCTTTTTAATTTAATTAACTAATTAAGACTTCTTTTAAATATTAATTAACTCTAAATTTTACTAAGAATAGTATATATTAAAATCTTCTAAAATAAACGAATTAGTTAAAATAGTTTTAAGAAATAAATTTCTTTTAATTATTTTTTTTAATTCGCTTTTAACTTAGTTAGTTTTATTATAAATATTAATTATTTCGAGAGTATTGATTCTTTCGCTTAATTATATTATTAATAAATTAGAATCTATATTATTAGATATTAGTATTATATTAGTAGTAAGAACTTTTAAAATATAGATAAATATTTATAATTTAAAGTCTTAGTATAGTACTAGTAATTAGTTGAAGTTAATATAAATTATAGATTAACTATTTAGCTAGTTTAAGTTTTCAGTTATAATCTATAGTTCTTAGATAATTAATAAATTAATTTTTAGTTTAATAGCTAATTTAAGAGTTAATTTAGTTTTCAATAAACTTTTATTAAGATTTACTTATAATACTTAGATATTCTAACTATTTATAAACTAATAGTAACTCTTTTTATTACTTTATATACTTTGTATAATTTACTATTACTAGTATAAGATTAAAAGTAATTAATATATTTTAAAGCTAAATATAAATAAACTTTCTTATAGATATTATAAATATTATAAATATATTATAAAGTTATATATAGTTTTATATATAATCTATATTTAACTTAGTATTTATAAAATTAAGTTATATATTTAAATCCTTAATATTTAATATATTATATCGATTTAATTATACTTAGTAGCTTTTTAACTCTAATTAAGATTCTAGCGATATATACTTAGTTCCTAATATACTTTTCGACTTCTTTAATAGTTTTAAAAGAGATTATTACTAAACTAGCTTTTTTAGCTACTCGGTTAACTTCCGATAAGAGTTAATAAAGAGTTTTAATTAGTTTAAAATTTAAAGAGCTATTAAAAGTCTTTATTTCGTTTAGTACTAGCTTTATACTTTTAAAGATATTAAAGTTAATTATAAAGATTTTATATAATACTATTTTAAACTAAAGTTTATTCTTTTAAATACTTTTAAAATTAAGAAGATTTTTCTAAATATTAAGCTTTTCAATTAAGAAATCAGTTATATAAAGAGAAATAGTTATTAATACTAGATTCTTTTTATTAATAGTATTAATAATAACTAAAACTATTAAACTTTTAATACTTTTAACTTTAAAAGCTTTATTAATAATATTTCGAATCGAGAAAGTAAAGAAGAAAGTTAAAGTATTATAAATTAAAATTAGTTAATTAGTTGTTTTAATTTTAACTTATTTAGACTTAACTTTAAATTCTATAGTTTTCTATTTATTAATAGTATTTACGCTAGTAGTAATATTAGCGAAAGAAACTTAGATTAGATTTTAAACGATTTTTATTACTTTTTATAAAAGAGTTATTAAGAGTATTAAAGTTATTAAAAGTTAGATTACTAGAAGTTAAGTTACTAGAAGTTAAATTAAAAGTTTTTAAGCTTTAAGTTTAATTTAAACTTCGATTTTCTAAATAGTATATTCTAGATTATTTATTTAAAAAGCTAGTATATTAATTATTTTTCTAATTATACTCTTTTCAATATAGTCTTTAAAGACTTATATTAAATTTAAAAGTAATATCTATCTTTTTTAAAAGATAGTTATAAATACTATTTTAAAGATTAAATTATAGATTTTAGTAATTAGTTAATTTATTAAATCGTTTATAGTAGTTATTTAAATATTAGTTTTAAATACTTTAACTAGTTTAGTAAATATAAAAAGGTTTATTTATTTAAGAAGATAGTAAGTAGTATTATTAATAGTTATATTAAGAGTAGATCTAACTAATAAGTTGAAGTTTAAAATCTTCGAGAATCTAGTAAGATTGATATTAGTATTAAAATAATAAAGGGAAAATAAAGAAAATATATTAATATTTATTTCTATATTAATATTAATTAGAGAGTTAAACTTAATAAATATAGTATTAGTTGAAAAACTAGAAAAAGAAGTAATTAAGTAAGTTTTAAAACTAAAGCTTTATTAGTTAATCGGAGTTTTAAACTCTATATTATTATAACTTTAAGATATATCTTAGTTATTACTATTTAAAGTAAATATCCTATTATTAGTAATATTAACTAGTAATAATAGTATAATAATCTTATAATCTAATACTAGTAGTATAATAGAAAGTAAATTTAATATTATTTAATATTGTTGAATTAGGCTAGTTTAACTTAATATTATCTTTAATATCAATAAAGTAGATAGTTAAAATTATAATATATCTTGTTTAGATTTTATAGTACTAATATCTTATCTCTAAAAAGATATATTTATATTAGGAAAAGTATTCTAGATTTACAAAAACTTAGAATATTAATTCTTAAATCTTAATAATTCTTTAATATTATTATAATCTTACGATTTAGACTTAATATTATCTTTAATATTGAATATCTAGAAATACTAAAAGTAGTAGTAATAATAATATCTTAAGAGAGGGAAGTTATATTAAAATGTAAATAAGCTAATTTAATTTATAGAAACTTATTTAACTAGTTACTAATCTTTTTTTAATATATTTTTATTATATTTAATGATTTTTTAATATTTTTATATTTTTTTTAAATATTTTCAATGAAAAATTTATAATATAAAGTAAAAATCTTCGAAAATCGACGATAATAACGATATCTTGATAATACTAGATTATAAAATAAAGTTGATTACTTTATTTAATCTACTAAGTTATAATTAGTAAGAATATCGAAAGATCAGATCGATTTAGATAATAGTATATATTTTTTCGATAATATTATATTAAATATATTTGAAGTACTAAAGTTATTAAAAGCTAAATTATTAGAAACTAAGTTATTAAAAACTAAACTAAGAGCTTCTAGACTTTAAGTTTAATTTAAACTTTAATCTTTTAAATAATATATTCTAGATTATTTATTTAAGAAGCTAGTATATTAGTTATTTTTCTAATTATACCTTTTTTAGTATAGTCTTTAAAGATTTATATTAAGTTTAAAAGTAATATCTATTTTTCTTAAAAAATAATTATAGATACTATTTTAAAGATTAAATTATAAGTTTTAGTAATTAGTTAGTTTATTAGATTATTTATAATAGTTATCTAAGTATTAGCTTTAAATACTTTAATTAGTTTAGTAAATATAAAAGAGTTTATTTATTTAGAAAAGTAGTAAGTAGTATTACTAGTAGTTATATTAAAAGTAAGTCTAACTAGTAAGTTAGAGTTTAAAATCTCTAAGAATTTAGTAAAGTTAATATTAGTATTAAAATAGTAAAGGAGAAGTAAAGAAGATATATTAATATCTATTTTTATATTAATATTAACTAGAAAGTTAGATTTAATAAATATAATACTAATTAAAAAGTTAGAAAAAAAAGTAGTTAAGTAGATTTCGGAGTTAAAGCTCTATTAGTTAATCAAAGTTTTAAGTTCTATATTATTATAGTTTTAGGATATATTCTAACTATTATTATTTAAAGTAGATATCTTATTATTAATAATATTAATCGACGATAATAGTATAATAGTCTTATAGTCTAGTATTAGTAGTATAATAAGAAGTATATTTAATATTATTTAATATTATCGAATTAAACTAGTTTAGTTTAATATTATCTTTAATATCAATAAAGTAGATAATTGAAATTATAATATATTCTATTTGGATTTTGACTATAATAGTAGTATCTTAATAATAAGAAGATATATTAATAAGTAAATAGCTTTATTAAATCTATAAAAGTATATTAAATTAAAGTAAATCTTTTTTTATTTATTTTTAATAATTTTCGATGATTTTCTAATATTTTTATATTTTTAGGTTTTAAAGGAAAATTCGATAATATAAAGTAAAAATCGTAGTTTTCAATAATAATAATAATATCTTGATAATATTAAATTATATAATAAAGCTAATTACTTTATTCGATCTACTAAGTTATAATTAGTAAGAATATCGAAAGATTAAATTGATTTAGATAACTATATAGGTTTTTTCGATAATTTTTTATTTTTATAAGTTTGATTTTTTATCGATTTATAGTTTATATTAACTTTAATTAATTATTAGTATTATACTAGGACTTTAAACTACGAACTTTTGTTTATACTTCAAAAGTTCTTACTACTAGTATAATATTAGTATTTGATAATACAGATTCAAACTTATTAATAATATAATTAAGTGAAGAAATTAATATATTTGAAATAATTAATATTTATAACGAAACTAACTAAGTTGAAAGTAAATTAAATAAAATAGTTAAAAGAAATTTATTTTCTAAAACTATTTCAACTAATTCGCTTATTTCAAGAGATTTTAATATATATTACTTTTAGTAAGATTTAGAGTTAATTAATATCTAAAAGAGAATTTAATTAGTTAATTAGATTAAAGAGAATAGTTTTAATTTACTTAATAATTTTAGAGCTAAAACCTTTTTTAAAAAAGTTAATTTATTAATTTTAAATCTAATACTTATTATCTAAAAAGTAGTAAAATATATTAATAATTAGTAAATACTAAGTAACTTAAAATTAGATTACTTATTAATCTTTTTTACAATTAAAAATCTGAAAATAAATTAAAACTATTTTAATCTCTTTTAAATTTTCGATATTAAGAAAGCTAATTAGAATCTCTTTAAAGCTAGTTTTATTAATTTAGCTAGAAAGAGTTTAGTACTAAATTAAAAATCTTTTAAATTTATTAAAACTAGTTTAAATCTTGAAATATTAAATATCGAGTTTTTAGAAGTTATTAATATAAAACTAATATAAATAATCAAGCTAATATCGAATATAGTAATTTTAAAAATAAAGTCTAAGTTAAGAACTAAGTTTTAATAAACTTTTAAATTTAAATCTCTTTGAAAATTAATATTAAAAGTATAAAAACTAAATTAAAGTTAAACTAATTAAAATAGTCTTTGGTTTAATAGTATAGTAGTACTATACTAGATTATATATTAGAAATAAATCTTATATTTAGACTTACTCTACTTAGTTAGTTCTCTCGCTTAATAAAGAATTTTGTTTTTCTTTTACTAGAGCTTAACCTTTAATATTACTAAAAATATTTAAAATTGTATATACCTAGCCTTAATATACTTAGCTGCTAGCGGGTTAGTTACTAGCTATCCTACTATAGTTTTAGACTTAAAAAGGATATTAAAATGATAAAATAAATAAATAATAAACTAAATTAAAGTTAAAATTAAAATCAAAGTTAAAAAGCTTATTAACTAGTTTAGAATTAATATTTCTTAGTTATTAAATATACTAAAAAGAGTTATTAGAATATTTTTCTAAAGACTAAAAACTCGAAGTTAATATTTAAAGTATTTAATTATACTAAAAGCTATTAAAGTTAGAATTTACTCTTGATTTCTAATTAATTAACTTTTAAAGGAAAAACTAAGATATTAAAATTTACTTTATTCTTTTAGCTTCTAATATCGATTAGTTCTTTTTAAAATACTTATAAAGTTGATTTTTAATTAAAGTTAATAATTAATAAACTAGAAAAAGCTTATTTAATAAAAATTAAAAGAAAAACTTTAAGACTAGATAGAATTAATTAGGAAATT
The DNA here is from genome assembly GCA_026225975.1 of Clarireedia hainanense. Lineage (NCBI taxonomy): Eukaryota > Fungi > Ascomycota > Leotiomycetes > Helotiales > Rutstroemiaceae > Clarireedia > Clarireedia hainanense. The sequence continues at coordinate 26,760 of JANHAA010000225.1, read as the reverse complement.
ATTAATAAAGTTTATTTAGTTATTCTTAGTTTATTTTTCAAAGTTTATAATCTATTTATTAATACTAGTTACTATTCTACTTACTAATATTAAGTAATTAATATAATACTTAAAAAAGCTAAAAAGCTAGATTACTTGATTTTGAAAATTTATAAAGTAATTTTATTACTTAATTACTTTAGAAAAGTTAGTAAAAGAATATTAATTAAAAGACTAAACTATTTAGTTAAAACTATTAACTTTCTTTATAACTTTTAAATTAGAAGTAGATTTAAAAAATCTATAATTAATATTAAACTTTTATTAATAATTAAAATCGAAGAAAATTATATAACTAATTTTAAAATATTAGTTTTATTTCTTAATATTAAAAAGGCTTTTAATTATATATCTAAGAATCGATTATTAATTATTTTAAAAAAGTTTAAACTTCTAATTAGTTTAATAATTTAGATTAACTTCTTCTTGAAAGTTAGATAATTAAAATTAACTTTTAATAATTAAATTAAATTTTTTTATTCTATTAATACTAAGATTCTCTAAAGTAGTTTAATTAGTCTAATTTTATTCTTAATTTATATTCAAGATCTTTTTCTAATAATTAGCTATTTAATCTAGTTTTATATAAATAATATTATACTAGTAGCTAGTTCTATTAGTTTTAAAAAGAATTATTAAATATTAGAAAGAAAAGCTAATAAATTATATTCCTTTAAAATAGTAAATAGTATTGATTTTAACTTCGAGAAAACCAAGTTAATATACTTCTTTATAAAAGATTTAATAGTCTATTTAGTTAAATTACTAAATTAGTAAGTAATATACTCTTTTAAGCTAGTAAAGTAATTTAGAATTTAGTTTGATAATACTCTTAAATTTAAAAGTTATATTATTATTTAAGTTAGTTAAACTAAATTAATATTTCTTTAAGTTAATTAATTAACTAATATTTAAACTAGCTTATTCTTTTATATAATATATTAACTATATATTGTTTATATTACTAGTATCTTAGACTATAGTTCCTCGATTTAGTATAAAGAATAAACTAGTTTTAAAACTTAATTTCGATTATTTTAAAATTTAGCTTTCTAGAAAATACTAAGTATTTTTAAGATTAATTCTATTTCGACTATAGATACTAAAACTATATTAATACCTTTTAATATATATCTTACTAATATTACTTGTTAATATACTTTTTAGTCTTTTAAACTCTCAAAAGACTATTTAATTTATAAATTATTTTAAGAAAGTTATTAAGAGCTACTAAGTTACTAGAAGTTAGATTACTAGAAGTAAGATTATTAAAAGCTAAGTTATTAGAAGCTACTAAGTTACTAAAAGCTTTCTTTTAATTTTAACCTTTTATATTTTCTAAAAACTAGATAGAAGTTAGGATCGAAGCTAAAACTGAAGTTAGTATTAAAACTAGTATAAATAAACTAGATTAAGTAATTAATATACTTGCTAATTAACTTAAATAAACTTGAAAAGATTTATTTATTTAAATTTCCTCTTTAGATATTTCTAAACTTTTTTTCAATCCGAATTAGTTAATTTTCAAAGGAGAACAAGGCTAAAGATTACTAGAAGCTAGTATTTATATTAGTACTAAATTAACTCTCCTTTTATATAAATAAATCCTAATTATAAACTAAAACTAGAATAGAAGTTAGACTAACTTTTCTAAACTTAAATTAAAAGCTAATCCGAGTATATAAATAGAATATCAACTTAAATTAATTAGTATATAATAACAAGTTAGAAGAGGTTATTTAAGTAATCAAATTAGTTAATTAGCTAGTTTAAAAAAAATAAGAATATATAGTTTATAATAATAACTAAATTAGATTATATAAGCTAAACTTATTTAATAATAACTTAAGATAAGAATAACTAATAAGAGTTTATAATATTAGTAGCTAAATAGTTAATAAAAGTACTAGTATTAAGTTAGCCTAGGTCTCTAAGTATTATAATATAGAAAGTAATAAAATAGTAGATAAGTTAGTAAAAGAGATAACTAGTTTGAAACTAGACTTTTAATTAATTAACTTTGTTTATTTTAATATTAGTATTAAGTGTATTAAGATCTAGAAATAAGAATTAACTTTAGTATAAATTATAAAGTCTAAATAAAATAAAGATCTTAAAACTAATTATACTTTAATTTACAAATTAGCTTTTCGAAGTAGAATCTTAATCCCTCTTAAAATTAAGTAAATTATAGTTAATATCTTTTATTAGTTAAAACTAAGGTATAACTATATTAAAGTTTATATATACTAATTAAACTTTACTAGCGATAATAAATATAAATATAGTAAAAAGAAAATCTTTATATATTTCTTTATTAACTACTATCTACTTACTAAAGTCTAGTTCAAGTTAAAAGACAAGTTTAATATATATTATCTTAACCTTCTACTATTATTAGATACTAAGTCTAGAATTGATATTAACTTAGAATTTATTAAAGATACTAATATTTATACCTAGAAATACTACTTAACTTAGTTAGCTAACTTTGAACTTAATTAATTTATTAATCTAGGATTTAAATTAGAATTTATTAAATTGTTAGTACTAAGTTTAATATTACTTTAATATCAGTTTAATACTATATATTAAAGCTTTTTTAGCTTAATACTTTTCTTAATATTAAGAGTTGGAATTTACCTTTTTTATTATTATTTCTTTTACTAGGGTTTAACTTTTAATATCCTTTTATTATATATAATATTATATATATATAATCTTTATATATACTTAGCTGTTAGCGGTTTAACTGCTAGCTATCCTACTATAGTCTTAGACTTATATAAGATATTAAAATAAATAAAAAAAAAATTATTAAAGTTATTAAAAGTTAAGTTATTAGAAATTAAATTAAAAGTTTCTAGATTTTAGATTTAGTTTAGACTTCGATCTTCTAAATAATATATTCTAAATTATTTATTTAGAAAATTAATATATTAGTTATTTTTTTAATTATACTCTTTTCGATATAATCTTTAAAGATCTATAGTAAATTTAATAGTAATATCTATTTATTTTAAGAGATAGTTATAAATACTATTTTAAAAATAAAGTTATAAACTTTAATAATAATTTAGTTAACTAGGTTATTTATAAGAGTAATAAGAAAAATAGCTTTCGGATTTTTATTATTCCGAAATTTTAATAAAAAGAGATTAATTTGTTTAAAAAAGTAGAAAAGAATTATATTAAAACTAATAATTATATTTAAAATAAATCTATTAAAAAAGTTTAAACTTAATATATTTGAAAGACTAGATATATCTAAATTAGAGTTAAAATAGTAAGTAATAAATAAAGATAATAAAGTAGTAATATTTATAATAATAATATTAATAAGTAAGTTAAACTTAATAATTATAGTTATTAAAGAAGTAGTTAAATAGAAAGTGATTTAAATAATATTTTAGTTATTAGACTCTCTAATAAAAATTAAAAATTCTTTTATAATAATATTTATATTTTATCTTTAAAGAGATATATTTATATTAAGAAAAATATTCTAAGTTTATAAAAAGTTAAAGTATTAATTCTAATTTCTTAATACTATCTTAATATTATTATAATCTTATAATTTAAATTTAATATTATCTTTAATATTAAATATCCGAAGATATTAGAAATAATAACAATAATAATATAATAATAGTATATAAGTATAACTAAACTTATTCGATTTATAGAAGCTTATATAACTAATTACTAATATTATATTAATAATTTTTTATTAATAATTATTATTTTTCAATATTTTTATAATTTTTAAAGTTTTTAAATAAAAATTTCAAAAATATAAAGTAAAAATTAATAAAATTGATAATAATAATAATATCTTGATAGTAGATAATTATATAACTAAGTAGTTTAGTTTATTCGATTTATAGAGAAGTTATATATTATATTTATAATTAATCTGATAATTTTCGATAACTATATATATTTTTTCAATAAACTTTAAGTTTCAATATTAAATTTTTCTTATTTCCGATTTTTACTTTATATTTTCAAAATTTTTATTTAAAAACTTTAAAAATTATAAAAATATCGAAAAACAATAATTATTAATAAAAAGTTATTAATATAATATTAATAATTAGTTATATAAGCTTTTATAAATTAAATAAGTTTAATTATATTTATATATTACTACTATATTATTATTACTACTACTTCTAATACTTTTAGATATTTAATATTAAAGATAATATTAAGTTTAAATTATAGAATTATAATAATATTAAAATAATATTAAAGAATTAGAATTAATACTTTAACTTTCTATAAACTTAGAATATTTTTCTTAATATAAATATACTTTTTTAAGAATAAAATATTAATACTATTATAAAAGAATCTTTAACTTTTATTAAAAAGTTTAATAATTAAAATATTATCTAAACTATCTTCTATTTAATTATTTCTTTAATAGTTATAATTATTAAATCTAGTTTACTTATTAATATTATTATTATAAATATTTCTACCTTGCTATTACTACTTACTACTTATTATTTTAATTCTAATTTAAATATATTTAGCTTTTCAGATATACTAAATTCAAATCCTTTTAATAGACTTATTTTAAATATAATTACTAGTTTTAGTATAATTCTCTTCTATCTTTTTAAATAAACTAATCTCTTTTTACTAGAATTTTAAAATAATAAAAGTCCGAAAACTACTTTTCTTATTATCTTTATAAATAACTTAATAAACTAACTTATTATTAAAGTTTATAACTTTATTCTTAAAGTAATATCTATAATTATCTTTTAAAAAAAATAAATATTACTTTTAAATTTATTATAAATCTTTAAAGACTATATTAAAAAAAGTATAATTAGAAAAATAATTAATATATTAGTCTTATAAGTAAATAATCTAGAATATACTATTTAGAAGATTAAAGTCTAAATTAAATTTAAAGTTTAGAAGTTTTTAACTTAGTTTTTTTTTTTTTATTTATTTTAATATTCTATATAAGTTTAAAACTATAGTAGAACGATTAGCAGTTATACTACTAGTAGCTAAATATATATAAAGGTTATATATATATAATATTATATATAGTAAAGAGATATTAAAAATTAAACTTTAGTAAAAGAAATAATAATAAATAATATAAATTCTAACTTCTAATATTAAGAAAAGTATTAAGTTAAATAGGCTTTAATATATAATATTAATCTAATATTAAAATACTATTAGGTTTAATATTAATAATTTAATAAATTCTAATTTAAATCTTAAATTAATAAATTAATTAAGTTCGAAGTTAACTAACTAGATTAAGTAATATTTCTAAATATAAATATTAGTATTTTTAATAAATTCTAAGTTAGTATCTTTTTTTTTTTTTTTTTTTTTATTTTAACATTCTATATAAGTCTAAGACTATAGTAGAATAGCTAATAGTTATACTATTAGTAGCTAAGTATATATAAAGGCTATATATATATAATATTATATTTAGTAAAAGGATATTAAGAGTCTAGCTTTAGTAAAGGAAATAAATAAGAAAAGTAGAATCCAACTCTTAATATTAAGGAAATTATTAAGTTAAATAGGTTTTAATATATAATATTAAAGTGATATTAAGTTTAATATTGATAATTTGATAAATTCTAATTTAAGTTTTAAATTAATAAATTAATCGAGTTCGAGATTAACTAACTAGATTAAGTAGTATTTCTAAATATAAATATTAGTATTCTTAATAAATTCTAAGTTAGTATTAATTCTAAACTTAATATCTAATAGTAGTAAGAGATTAAAATAATATATATTAAACTTGTCTTTTAGTTTAAAGTAGGCTTTAGCAAGTAAGTAGTAGTTAATAAGAAGATATTCGAAAATCTTCTTTTTATTATATTTATATTTATTATTACTAGTAAAATTTAATTAGTATATATAAGTCTTAATATAATTATACTCTAACTTTAGCTAATAAAAAGTACTAGTTATAATTTACTTAGTTTCAAAAGAGATTAAGATTCTACTTTAGAAAGCTAATTTATAAATTAAAATATAATTAGTTTTAGGATTTTTATTTTATTTAAACTTTATAACTTATACTAAAGTTAATTCCTATTTCTAAGTTTTAATATACTTAATATTAGTGTTAAGATAAGCGAAACTAATTAATTAAAAATCTAATTCTAAGCTAGTTACTTCTTTAACTAGTTTGTTTACTATTTTATTACTTTCTATATTATAATACTCTAGAACTTAAGTTAGTTTAATACTAATATCTTTATTAACTATTTAGCTATTAGTATTATATATTTTTATTAGTTATTCTTATTCTAAATTATTATTAAGTAAGTTTAGTTTATATAATCTAACTTAGTTATTATTATAAATAATATATTCTTATCTTTTTTAAGCTAGCTAATTAGCTAATTCGACTATTTAGATAACTTCTTCTAACTCGCTATTATATACTAGCTAATTTAAATTAATATTCTACTTATATATTTAGATTAACTCTTAGTTTAAGTTTAAAAAAGTTAGTTTAACTCTTATTCTAGTTCTAGTTTATAATTAGAACTTGTTTATATAAAAAGAAAGTTAATTTAATATTAATATAGATACTAACTTTTAATAATTTTTAATTTTATTCTTCTTCGAAAATTAACTAATTTGAATTAAAAAGAGATTTAAAAATATCTAAAAAAAGAATTTAAATAGATAAATCTTTTCAAGTCTATTTAGATTAATTAGTAAATATATTAATTATTTAATCTAATCTATTTATATTAGCTTTAATACTAGTTTTAATTCTAACTTCGATTTTAACTTTTATTTAGTTTTTAGAAAGTATAAAAAGTTAGAATTAGAAATAAACTTTTAATAACTTTATAACTTTTAATAACTTTATAACTTTTAATAACTTTATAACTTTTAATAACTTAATAACTTTCAATAATCTAATAACTTTTAATAACTTTTTTAAAGTAATTTATAAATTAAATAGTCTTTTAAAAGTTTAAAAGATTAGAAAGTATATTAATAAATAATATTAATAAGATAGATTTTAAAGAATATTAATATAGCTTTAATATTTATAATTAAAATAAAACTAGTTTTAAAAATATTTAATATTTTCTAGAAAGTTAAATTTTAAAGTAATTAAAATTAAGTTTTAAAGTTAGTTTATTTTTTATATTAAATTAGGGAGTTGTAGTTTAAGATATTAATAATATAAATAATATATAACTAGTATATTATAAAAGGGAATAAACTAATTTAGATATTAACTAGTTGATTAACTTAAAGAAATATTAATTTAGCTTAACTAATCTAGATAATAATATAACTTTTAAATTTAAAAGTATTATTGAATTAAATTCTAAACTATTTTACTAGCTTAGAGAAATATATTATTTATTAATTTAGTAATTTAACTAAATAAACTACTAAGTTTTTTATAAAAAAATATATTAACTTAGTTTTCTTAAAATCAAAATTGATATTATTTACTATTTTAAAGAAATATAACTTATTAACTTCTCTTTCTAATATTTAATAATTCTTTTTAAAATTAGTAGAGCTAGTTACTAATATAATATTATCTATATAGGACTAGATTAAATAACTAATTATTAAAAAAAGATCTTGAATATAAATTAAAAATAAAATCAAATTAATTAAACTACTTTAAAGAATATTAATATTAATAAAACGAAAAAGCTTAATTTAATTATTAAAAGCTAATTTTAGTTATTTAACTTTTAAAAAGAAGTTAATCTAAGTTATTAAACTAATTAGAAATTTAAATTCTTTTAAAATAGTTAGTAATCAATTCTTAAATATATAATTAAAAGCCTTTTTAATATCAAAGAATAAGATTAATATTTTAAGATTAGTTATATAATTTTCTTTGATTTTAATTACTAGTAAAAGTTTAATATCGATTATAAACTTTTTAAATCTATTTTCAATTTAAAAGTTATAAAGGAAATTAGTAGTTTTAACTAAATAGTCTAGTCTTTTAATTAATATCCTTTTATTAACTTTTCTAAAGTAGTTAAATAATAAAATTACTTTATAAGCTTTTGAAATTAAGTAGTCTAGCTTTTTAGCTTTTTTAAATATTATACTAATTACTTAATACTAGTAAGTAAAATAATAGCTAATATTAATAAATAAGTTATAAATCTTATAAAATAAATAAGAAATAGTTATATAAACTTTATTAATAATTTTCTAATTAATTCTATTTAACCTAAAAGTTTTTTTTTTAATTTTTATTAAATAAGTTTTTTTAAATTTATTAATTACTAGTTCTAATTAAAGATTAACTTTATAAATATTTTAAAAGGAATTAATTGATATTAGAAGTTAAAGAAATAAAATAGATTTTAATATCTTTACTTTTTCTTTGAAAGTTGATTAATTAGAAATCGAAAGTAAATTCTAACTTTAATAGCTTTTAATATAATTAAATACTTTAAAAATTAACTTTGAGTTTTTAGTCTTTAAAAAAGTATTCTAATAACTTCTTTTAGTATATTTAATAGCTAAAAAATATTAATTCTAAACTAGTTAATAAGCTTCTTAATTTTAACTTTAATTTAGTTTTTAAGTTTTTAATATTGATTTTCAAAAAGATTTAAATTTAAAAGTCTATTAAGATTTAGCTTTTAATTTAGATTTTATTTTCAAAATCGCTATATTTAATATTAATCTAATTATCTATATTAGTTTTATATTAATAACTTTTAAAAACTTGATATTTAATATTTCAAAATTTAAACTAGTTTTAATAAACTTTAAAAGTTTTTAACTTAAAACTAAACTCTTTTAAGCTAAATTAATTAGACTAGTTTTAAAGAGATTTTAATTAATCTTCTTAGTATTAAAGATTTAAAGAGAATTAAAATAGTTTTAATTTAATTTTAGATTTTTAATTATAAAAAAGATTAGTAAATAATCTAATTTTAAATCTTTTAGTATTTACTAGTTATTAATATACTTTATTATTCTTTAAGTAGTAAATATTAGATTTAAAATTAACAAGTTAGTTTTTTTAAAGAAGGTTTTAGCTCTAGAGTTATTAAGTAAATTAAAACTATTCTCTTTAATTTAATTAACTAATTGAAATTTCTTTTAAATATTAATTAACTCTAAATTCTATTAAAAGTAGTATATATTAAAATCTTTTAAAATAAACAAATTAATCGAAATAGCTTTAAGAAATAAACTTCTTTTAATTATTTTATTTAATTTGCTTTTAACTTAGCTAGTTTTATTATAAATATTAATTATTTTAAATATATTGATTTCTTCACTTAGTTATATTACTAATAAGTTTAAATCTGTATTATTAAGTATTAATATTATATTAATAATAAAAACTTTTAAAATATAAATAAAAGTTTATAGTTTAAAGTCCTAATATAATACTAGTAATTAATTAAAACTAATATAAACTATAGATTAACTATTTAGTTAGTTTAAATTTTTAACTATAATCTATAGCTCTTAGATAATTAATAAATCAATTTTTAATTTAATAGCTAACTTGAAAGTTAATTTAATTTTTAGTAAACTTTTATTAAGATTTACTTATAATACTTAGATATTCTAATTATTTATAAATTAATAGTAATTTTTTTTATTACTTTATATACTTTATAGAATTTATTATCACTAGTATAAAATTAAGAGTAATTAATATATTTTAGAATTAAATATAAATAAGCTTTCTCGTAGATATTATAAATATTATAAATATATTATAAAGTTATATATAATTTTATATATAATCTATATTTAACTTGATATTTATAAAATTAAGTTATATACCTAAATCTTTAATATTTAGTATATTATATTAATTTAGTTATACTTAGTAGCTTTTTAATTCTAATTAAAATTCTAATAATATAAACTTAATTCTTAATATACTTTTTAACTTCTTTAATAGTCTTAAAAAAGACTACTACTAAATTAGCTCTTTTAGCTATTTAATTAGCTTTTAATAAAAGTTAATAAAGGATTTTAATTAGTTTAAAATTTAAAAAGCTATTAAAAGTCTTTATTTTATTTAGTATTAATTCTATACTTTTAAAAGTATTAAAGTTAGTTATAAAGATTCTATATAATACTATTTTAAACTAAAGTTTATTCTTTTAAATACTTTTAAAATTAAGAAGATTTTTTCAAATATCAAGTTTTTTAATTAAGAAATCAGTTATATAAAAGAAAGTAATTATTAATACTAAGTTCTTTTTATTAATAATACTAATAATAGTTAAGATAATAAAGCTTTTAATACTCTTAGCTTTAAAAATCTTATTAATAATATTTCGAATTAAGAGAGTAGAAAAGAGAGTTAAAGTATTATAAATCAAAATTAATTGATTAGTTATTTTAGTTTTAATTTATTTAGACTTAACTTTAGATTCTATAATTTTCTATTTATTAATAGTACTTATATTAGTAGTAATATTAATAAAAAAGACTTAAGCTAGATTTTAAGTAATTTTTATTATTTTTTATAAAAAAGTTACTAGGAGTATTAAAATTATTAAAAGTTAAGTTATTAAAAACTAAACTAAAAGCTTTTAAACTTTAGATTTAGTTTAAACTTCGATTTTCTAAATAGTATATTTTAAATTATTTATTTAGAAAGTTAATATATTAGTTATTTTTCTAACTATACTCTTTTTAGTATAATCTTTAAAGATTTATAATAAATCTAATAATAATATTTATTTATTCTAGAAGATAGTTATTAATACTATTTTAAGAATAAAGTTATAAACTTTAATAATAATTTAATTAGCTAAGTTATTTATAAAAGTAGTAAGAAAGATAATTTTCGGATTTTTATTATTTTAAAGTTCTAGTAAAAAGGGATTAACTTATTTAAAGAAGTAAAAAGGAATTATATTAAAGTTAGTAATTATATTTAAGATAAGTTTATTAAAGAGGTTTAAACTTAATATATTTGAAAAACTAAATATATCTAAATTAAAGTTGAAATAATAAGTAGTAAGTAAAGATAATAAAGTAATAATATCTATAATAATAGTATTAATAAGTAGACTAGACTTAATAGCTATAGCTATTAAAGAAGTAATTAAATAAAAAGTGATTTAAATAATATTCTAACTATTAAACTTTTTAATAAAAGTTGAAAGTTCTTTTATAATATTACTAATATTTTACTTTCAAAGAGGTATATTTATATTAAGAAAAATATCCTAAGTTTATAAAAAGTAAAAGTATTATATTCAATTCCTTAATATTATCTTAATAATATTCTAAATTTATAATTTAAGTTTAATATTGTTTTTAATATTAAATATCTAGAAATATTAGAAATAGTAGTGATAATAATATAGTAATAGTATATAAATACAATTAAACTTATTTAATTTATAGAAGTTTATATAACTAGTTACTAATATTATATTAATAATTTTTTATTAATAATTTTTGTTTTTCGATATTTTTATAATTTTTGAAGTTTTTTTAAATAAAAATTTCGAAAATATAAAGTAAAAATCAATAAAATCGATAATAATAATAATATTTTAATAATAGATAATTATATAATTAAACGATTTAGTTTATTCGATCTATAGAAGAGTTATATATTATATTTGTAATTGATCTAATAATTTTCAATAACTATATATATTTTTTTAATATTTTTATATCTAGTTAATATTATTAAATTCTTTTATTTATCTAAATTAATATCAATTCTAAATTTAATATCTAAAAGTAGTAAGAAGTTAAAATAATATATATTAAATTTATCTTTTAACTTTAAATAAACTTTAGTAAATAGTTAATAACTAATAAGAAAGTATTTAATTATCTTCTTTTTTTATATTTATATTTATTATTACTAGTAAAACTTAATCGATATATATAAGTTTTAATATAATTATAACTTAGTTTTAACTAGTAATATATATTAATTATAACTTATTTAGTTTTAAAAAGGATTAAGATTCTACTTTAAAAAGTTAATTTATAAATTAAGATATAATTAATTTTAAAGTTTTTATTTTATTTTAACTTTATAGTTTATACTAGTATTAATTCCTATTTCTAGATTTTAATATTTTTAATATTAGTACTAAGATAAATAAAGTTTATTAATTGAAAATCTAGTTTTAAACTAATTATTTCTTTTATTAATTCGTTTACTATTTTATTATCTTTTATATTATAATATCCTAGAATTTAGACTAGTTTGATATTAATATTTTTATTAACTATTTATTTACTAATATTATATACTCTTATTAGTTATTTTTACTTTAGATTATTATTAAATAAGTTTAGTTTATATAATCCAACTTAATTATTATTATAAACTATATATTTTTATTCTTTTTTAACTAGTTAGTTAATTAATTTAACTATTTAAATAACTTCTTTTAACTTATTATTATATATTAGTTAATTTAAATTGATATTCTATTTATATATTTAGATTAACTTTTAGTTTAAATTTAAAAAAGTTAGTTTAACTTCTATTCTAATTCTAGTTTATAATTAAAACTTATTTATATAAAAGGAAAGTTGATTTAATACTAATATAGATATTAACTTCTAATAATCTTTAACTTTGTCTTTTTTTAAAAATTAACTAATTTAAATTAAAAAAGAGTTTAGAAATATTTAAAAAGAGAATTTAAAAAAATAGATTTTTTTAAGTTTATTAAAGTTAATTAGTAAGTATATTGATTATTTAATTTAGTTTGTTTATACTAATTTTAATACTAACTTCGATCTTAACTTCGATTTTAATTTCTATTTAGTTTTTAGAAAGTATAAGAAATTAGAAGTAAGTTTTTAATAATTCTATAATTTTTAATAACTTTATAACTCTTAGTAACTCTATAGCTTTTAATAACTTAGTAACTTTTAGTAACTTAATAACTTTTAATAATCTTTCTAAAATAATTTATAAATTAGATAGTCTTTTAAAAATTTAAAAGATTAGAAAGTATATTAATAAATAATATTAGTAAGATATATATTAAAGAGTATTAATATAGCTTTAGTCTTTATAATTAAAATAGAATTAGTTTTAAAAATACTTAGTATTTTCTAAAAAGCTAAATTTTAAAATAATTAAAATTAAATTTTAAAACTAATTTATTCTTTATATTAAATCGAAGAGTTATAATCTAAGATACTAGTAATATAAACGATATATAGCTAATATATAATATAAGAGAATAAGCTAATTTAAATATTAACTAGTTAATTAGTTTAGAGAAATATTAATTTAGTTTAATTAATTTAAATAGTAATATAACTTTTAAATTTAAAAGTATTATTAAACTAAATTCTAAACTATTTTACTAACTTAGAAGAGTATATTATTTATTAATTTAATAATTTAATTGAATAAACTATTAAATCTTTTATAAAGAAGTATATTAGTTTAGTTTTCTTAAAATTAAAATCGATATTATTTATTATTTTAAAAGAATATAATTTATTAATTTCTTTTTCTAATATTTAGTAATTCTTTTTAAAACTAATAAAACTAACTATTAATATAATATTATTTATATAAGATTAGATTAAGTAGTTAATTATTAAAAAGAGATCTCGAATATAAATTAAAAATAAAATTGAATTAATCGAATTACTTTAAAGAATTTTAGTATTAATAAGACGAAAAAGTTTAATTTAATTATTAAAAACTAATTTTAATTATCTAGCTTCTAAGAAAGAATTAATTTAAATTATTAAGCTAATCGGAAGTTTAAACTTTTTTAAAATAACTAATAATCGATTTTTAAATATATAATTAAAAGCTTCTTTAATATTAAAAAATAAAACTAATATTTTAAAATTAATTATATAATTTTCTTCAATTTTAATTACTAGTAAAAACTTAATATCGATTATAAACTTTTTAAATTTACTTCTAATTTAAGAACTATAAAGGAGATTAATAGTTTTAATTAAATAACTTAGTTTTTTAACTAATATCCTTTTATTAACTTTTCTTAAATAGTTAAATAGTAAAATTACTCTATAAGCTTTTAAAATCGAATAGTTTAGTTTTTTAGCTTTTTTAAATATTATATTAGTTATTTAATACTAGTAAATAGAATAATAGTTAATATTAATAAATAGGTTATAAACTTTATAAAATAAATTAGAAATAGTTATATAAACTTTATTAATAATTTTCTAGTTAATTTTATTTAACTTAAATATTTTTCCCTTAATTTTTATTAAATAAGCTTTTTTAAATTTACTAATTATTAACTCTAACTAAGAATCGACTTTATAAGTATCTTAAAAAGAATTAATTAATATTAAAAGTTAAAGAAATAAAATAAACTTTAATATCTTTATTTTTTCTTTAAAAGATAATTAGTTAGAAATTAAAAGTAAATTTTAACTTTAATAGCTTTTAATATAACTAAATACTTTAAATATTAACTTTAGATTTTTAGTCTCTAAAAAAATATTCTAATAACTCTTTTTAATATATTTAATAGCTAAAAAGTATTAATTTCAAACTAGTTAATAAACTTTTTAACTTTAATTTTAATTTAGTTTTTAAACTTTCAATATTGATTTTCAAAAGAATTTAAATTTAAAAGTTTATTAAAGTTTCGTTTTTAGCTTAGGCTTGATTTTCAAAATTACTATATTCGATATTAATTTAATTATCTATACTAGCTCTATATTAATAACTTCTAAAAACTCGATATTTAATATTTTAAGATTTAAACTAGTTTTAATAAATTCTAAAAGTTTTTAATTTAGAATTAAACTCTTTTCAATTAAATTAATAAGATTAATTTTAAAGAGATTCTAATTAGTTTTCTTAGTATTGAAAATTTAAAAAGAGTTAAAATAGTTTTAATTTACTTTTAGATTTTTAATTATAAAAAAGATTAATAAATAATTTAATTCTAAATTACTTAATACTTACTAATTATTAATATACTTTACTATTTCTTAAGTAATAAATATTAGATCTAAAACTAATAAATTAATTTCTTTAAAGAAAATTTTAATTCTAAAGTTATTAAGTAAATTAAGATTATTCTTTTTAATTTAGTTAACTAATTAAATCCTTTTTTAAATATTAATTAACTTTAAGTTTTACTAAAAGTAGTATATATTAAAATTTTTTAAAATAAATAAATTAATCGAAATAGTTTTTAGAAATAAGTTTCTTTTAATTATTTTACTTAATTTGTTTTTAATTTAATTAGTTTTATTATAAATATTAACTATTTCAAATATATTAATTCTTTTACTTAGTTATATTATTAATAAGTCCGAATTTATATTATTAGATATTAGTATTATATTAATAGTAAGAACTTTTAAAGTATAAATAAGAGTTTATAATTTAAAGTCTTAATATAATATTAATAGTTGATTGAAACTAATATAAATTATAAATCGATTATTTAGCTAATTTAAATTCTTAGTTATAATCTATAATTCTTAGATAATTAATAAATTAATTTTTAACTTAATAGCTAATTTGAAAGCTAATTTAATCTTTAGTAAACTTTTATTAAAATTTATTTATAATATTTAGATATCTTAGTTATTTATAAACTAATAATAACCTTTTTTATTACTTTATATACTTTATATAATTTACTATTATTAATATAAGATTAAGAGTAATTAATATATTTTAGAACTAAATATAAATAAACTTTCTTATAGATATTATAAATATTATAAATATATTATAAAGTTATATATAACTTTGTATATAATTTATATTTAACTTAGTATTTATAAAATTAAATTATATATTTAAAACTTTAATATTTAATATATTATATTAATTTAATTATAGTTAGTAGTTTTTTAATTCTAATTAAAATTCTAATAATATATACTTAGTTTCTAATATACTTTTTAACTTCTTTAATAGTCTTAAAAAAAACTATTATTAAACTAGCTTTTTTAACTACTTAGTTAATTTCTAATAAAAGTTAATAAAGAGTTTCGATTAATTTAAAATTTAAAGAATTATTAAAAGTTTTTATTTTATTTAATATTAATTCTATACTTTTAGAAATATTAAAATTAATTATAAAGATTTTATATTTTTTTTATTTATTTATTTTAATATTCTATATAAGTCTGAGACTATAGTAGGATAGTTAGCGGATATACTACTAGCAGCTAAATATATATAAAGGCTATATATATATAATATTGTATTTAGTAAAAGGATATTAAAGAATTAGCTCTAATAAAGGAAATAAATAAGAAAAGTAGAATCCAACTTCTAATATTAAGGAAATTATTAAGCTAAATAAGTTTTAATATATAATATTAAAGTAATATTAAACTTAATATTAATAATTTGATAAATTCTAATTTAAGTTCCAAATTAATAAATTAATCGAGTTCGAGATTAGTTAACTAGGTTAAGTAGTATTTCTGAGTATAAATATTAGTATCCTTAATAAATTTAAAGTTAGCCTTGATTTTAGACTTAGTATCTAATAGTAGTAGAAAGCTAAAATAATATATATTAAGTTTATCTTTTAGCTTAAAGTAGGTTTTAACAAGTAGATAATAGTTGATAAAGAGATATTTAAAAGTCTTCTTTTTATTATATTTATATTTATTATTACTAGTAAAATCTAATTAATATATATAAGTTTTAATATAACTATACTTTAGCTTTAGTTAATAAAAAGTACTAGTTGTAACTTATTTAGTTTTAGAGAGAATTGAGATTCTACTTTAAAGAACTAATTTATAAATTAAATTATAATTAGTTTTAGGATTTTTATCTTATCTAGACTTTATAATTTATATTAAAGTTAATTCTTATTTCTAAGTTTTAATATACTTGATACTAATATCGAGATAAGTGAAACTAGTTGATTAAAAATCTAGTTCTAAGCTAGTTATCTTTTTAACTAGTTTATTTACTATTTTATTACTTTTTATATTATAATATTCTAGAATCTAGATTAACTTAATACTAATACCTTTATTAACTATTTAACTACTAATATTATATACTTTTATTAATTATTCTTATTCTAAATTATTATTAAGTAAGTTTAGCTTATATAATCTAACTTAATTATTATTATAAATAGTATATTCTTATTCTTTTTAAACTAGCTAGCTAGCTAATTCAACTACTTAGATAATACTTTCTAACTTATTATTATATATTAGTTGATTTAGACTAATATTCTACTTATATATTTAAATAAACTTTTAGTTTGAATTTAAAAGAGTTAGTTTAACTTCTATTCTAGTTCTAGATTACAATTAGGACTTGTCTATATAAAAGAAGAGCTAATTTAATATTAGTATAAATACTAGCTTCTAATAATCTTTAGTTTTATTCTTTTTCGAAAATTAACTAATTTAGATTAAAAAAGAGTTTAGAAATATCTAAGAGGGGAATTTGAATAAATAAGTCTTTTCAAGTTTATTTAGATTAATTAACAAGTATATTGATTATCTAATCTAGTCTATTTATACTAGCTTTAATACTAGCTTTAATTCTAACTTCGATTTTAACTTCTATTTAGTTCTTAGAAAGTATAAGAAGTTAGAACTAGAAATAAACTTCTAGTAACTTAATAACTCTTAATAACTTTATAACTTCTAGTAACTTAGTAGTTCTTAATAACTTAGTAACTCTTAGTAACTTAGTAACTCTTAGTAATTTAGTAACTCTTAATAATCTTCTTAAAGTAATTTATAAATTAAATAGTCTTTTAAGAGTTTAAAGAACTAGAAAGTATATTAACAAGTAATACTAATAAGATAGATATTAAAAAGTATTAATATAGTTTTAGTATTTATAATTAGAATAAAACTAGTTTTAAAAATATTTAGTATTTTCTAAAAAGTTAAATTTTAAAGTAATCGAAGTTAAACTTTAAAGTTAGTTTATTCTTTATACTAAATCGAAGAGCTATAGTCTAAGATACTAATAATATAAATAATATATAGCTAATATATAATATAAAAGAATAAGCTAATTTAAATATTAATTAGTTAATTAACTTAGAGAAATACTAATTTAGTTTAATTAACTTAGATAATAATATAACTTTTAAATTTAAAAGTATTATTAAACTAAATTCTAAATTATCTTACTAACTTAGAAAAGTATATTACTTACTAATTTAATAATTTAATCGAATAAGCTACTAAGTTACTTATAAAGAAGTATATTAACTCGGTTTTCTTAAAGTTAAAATCGATATTATTTACTATTCTAAAGAAATATAACTTATTAACTTCTTTTTCTAATATTTAATAGTTTTTTTTAAAACTAGTAAAGCTAGCTACTAATATAATATCGTTTATATAAGACTAGATTAAGTAGTTAATTATTAGAAAGAGATCTTAAATATAAATCAAAAATAAAATTAGATTAATTAAGTTACTTTGAGGAATACTAATATTAATAGAATAAAAAAGTTTAATTTAATTATTAAAAGCTAGTCTTAGTTATCTAACTTCTAAGAAAGAGTTAACTTAAACTATTAAACTAATTAGAAGTTTAAACTCTTTTAAAATAACTAGTAATCGATTCTTAGATATATAATTAAAAGTTTCTTTAATATCGAGGAATAAAACTAATATTTTAAGATTAACTATATAATTTTCTTCGATTTTAATTATTAGTAAAAGTTTAATATTAATTATAGACTTTTTAAATCTATTTCTAATTTAAAAGTTATAAAGAAGATTAATAGTTTTAATTAAATAGTTTAGTTTTTTAGTTAATATTCTCTTATTAACTTTTCTAAAATAATTAAATAATAAAATTATTTTATAAGTTTTCGAAATTAAATAATCTAACTTTTTAGCTTTTTTAAATATTATATTAATTACTTAATACTAATAAATAAAATAATAATTAATATTAATAAATAGATTATAAACTTTATAAAATAAATTAGAAATAATTATATAAGCTTTATTAATAATTTCTTAATTAATTCTATTTAACTTAAGAGTTTTTCTTTTAATTTTTATTAAATAAACTTTTTTAAACTTATTAATTATTAGCTTTAGCTAAGGATTAACTTTATAAATATTTTAAAAGGAGTTAATCGATATTAGAAGTTAAAAGAATAAAGTAAACTTTAATATTCTAACCTTTCTTTTAAAAGTTAATTAATTAGAAATCGAAAGTAAATTTCAACTTTAATAACTTTTAGTATAGTTAAACACTTTAAATATTAACTTTAAGTTTTTAGTTTTTAGAAAAGTATTTTAGTAATTTCTTTTAGTATATTTAATAGCTAAGAAATATTAATTTTAAACTAGTTAATAAACTTCTTAACTTTGATTTTAACTTTAACTTTGATTTAGTCTTTATACTTTTAATATTGATTTTCGAAGAGATTTAAACTTAAAGGTTTATTAAAGTTTAACTTTTAGTTTAGACTTTATTTTCAAAATCGCTATATTCGATATTAGCTTAATTATCTATACTAATTCTATATTAATAACTTTTAAAAACTTAATATTTAATATTTCAAAGTTTAAACTAGTTTTAATAAACTTAAAAGGTTCTTGATTTAGAACTAAGCTTTTTTCAACTAAATTAATAAAACTAGCTTTAAAGAGATTCTAATTAGCTTTCTTAATATCGAAAATTTAAAAGAGATTAAAATAATCTTAATTTACTTTTAGATTCTTAATTATAAAAAAGATTAGTAAATAATCTAATTTTAAGTTATCTAGTATTTACTAATTATTAATATACTTTACTACTTTTTAAGTAATAAGTATTAAATCTAAAACTAATAAATTAGCTTCTTTAAAGAAAGTTTTAACTTTAAAGTTATTAAATAAATTAAGATTATTCTCTTTAATCTAGTTAACTAATTAAATTCTCTTTTAAATATTAGTTAACTCTAAATTCTACTAAAGATAATATATATTAAAATCTTTTAAAATAAATAAATTAGTTAAAATAGTTTTAAGAAATAAGTTTCTTTTAATTATTTTATTTAATTCGCTTTTAACTTAGTTAGTTTTATTATAAATATTAACTATTTCAAATATATTAATTCTTTTATTTAGTTATATTACTAATAAGTTTGAATCTATATTATTAAATATTAGTATTATATTAGTAGTAAAAGCTTTTAAAATATAAACAAAGGTTTATAATTTAAAATCCTAATATAATATTAATAATTAATTAAAGCTAATATAAACTATAGATCAACTATTTAATTAGTTTAAATCTTTAACTATAATTTATAGTTTTTAGATAATTAATAAGTTAATTTTTAACTTAATAGCTAATTTAAAAGCTAATTTAATTCTTAATAAACTTTTATTAAAATTCACTTATAATATCTAGATATTCTAATTATTTATAAACTAATAATAACTTTTTTTATTATTTTATATACTTTGTAAAATTTACTATTATTAGTATAAAATTGAAAGTAGTTAATATACTTTAGAGCTAAATATAAATAAACTTTTTTATAAATATTATAGATATTATAAATATATTATAAAGTTATATATAGTTTTATATATAGTCTATATTTAACTTAGTATTTATAAAATTAAATTATATACTTAAAATCTTAATACTTAGTATATTATATCGATTTAGTTATAATTAGTAATTTCTTAATTCTAATTAAGATTCTAATAATATATATTTAGTTCTTAATATACTTTTCGATTTCTTTAATAATCTTAAAAAAGATTATTATTAAACTAATTCTTTTAACTACCTAATTAACTTCTAATAAGAATTAATAAAAAGTTCTAATTAGTTTAAGATTTAAAAAGTTATTAAAAGTCTTTATTTTATCTAGTATTAATTCTATACTTTTAAAAGTATTAAAGTTAATTATAAGGATTTTATATAATATTACTTTGAATTAGAGTTTATTCTTCTAAATACTTTTAAAATTAAGAAAATTTTTCTAAATATCAAGTTTTTTAATTAAGAAGTTAATTATATAGAAGAAAGTAATTATTAATATTAAATTCTTCTTATTAGTAATACTAGTAATAACTAAGATTACTAAACTTTTAATACTTTTAATTTTAAAAGTCTTATTAATAGTATTTCGAATCAAGAAAGTAGAGAAGAAAGTTAAAATATTATAGATTAAAATTAGTTAATTAACTATTTTAACTTTAACTTATTTAGACTTAATTTTAGATTTTATAATTTTCTATTTATTAATAGTATTTATATTAATAATAATATTAATAAAAAAAGCTTAAACCGGATTTTAAGTAATTTTTATTACTTTTAATAAGAAAGTTATTAGAAGTACTAAAGTTACTAAAAGTTAAGTCTTCAAAAACTAAATTATTAAAAAATAAGTTAAAAGCTTCTAAGTTTTAAACTTAGTTTAAGCTTCGATCTTCTAAATAGTATATTCTAAGTTATTTACTTAGGAAATAAATATATTAGTTATTTTTCTAACTATACTCTTTTCGGTATAGTCTCTAAAGATTTATATTAAGTTTAAAAGTAATATTTACTTTTTCTAAAAAATAGTTATAAATACTATCTTAAAGATAAAGTTATAAACTTCGAAAATTAATTAATCTACTAAGTTATTTATAGTAATTATTTAAATATTAGCTTTAAATACTTTAATTAGTTTAATAAGTATAAAAGGGTTTATTTATTTAAGAAAGTAGTAAGTTATATTACTAGTAGTTATATTAGAGATAAATCTAACTAATAAATTAAAGTTTAAAATCTTTAAGAATCTAATAAGATTAATATTAGTATTAAAATAGTAAAAGGAAAGTAAAGAAGATATATTAATATTTATTTCTATATTAGTATTAATTAGGAGACTAGATTTAATAAATATAATATTAGTTAAAAAGTTAAAAGAGAGAGTAATTATATAAGTTTCGAAGTTAAAGTCTTATTAGTTAGTTAGAGTTTTAAACTCTAAATTATAGTTTTAGAATATATCTTAACTATTACTATCTAAAGTAAATATCTTAATATTAATAGTATTAACTAGTAATAATAGTATAATAGTCTTATAATCTAGTATTAGTAGTATAATAAAAGGAATATTTAATATTACTTATTATTATCGAATTAGACTAGTTTAACTTAATATTATCTTTAATATCAATAAAGTAGATAGTTGAAATTATAATATATCTTATTCGGAATTTAATTATAATAATAGTATTTTAATAACGAAGAAGTATATTAATAAGTAAATAGCTTTATTAGGTTTATAGAAATATATTAAATCGAAATAGATTTTTTTTATTTATTTTTTTAATAGTTTTTAATAATTTTCAAATATTTTTAAGTTTTTTAATTTTAGATGAAAATTCGATAATATAAAGTAAAAATCGCGATTTTCGATAATAATAATAATATCTCGATAGTACTAGATTATATAATAAAGCTAATTACTTTATTCGATCCACTAAGTTATAATTGATAAGAATATTAAAAGATTAGATCGATTTAGATAAGAATTCGAGTTTTTTTTTTAATTAGTTTACAAATTCGAATTTTAAATTTACTAAGTTATTTATAATAGTAATTTAAGAATTAGCTTAAGTATTAACTTTAAATACTTTAATTAGTTTAATAAGTATAAAAGAGTTTATCTATTTAAAAAAGTAGTAAATTATATTATTAATAATTATATTAGAGGTAAATCTAGCTAGTAGATTAGAGTTTAAAATCTCTAAAAATCTAGTAAAATTGATATTAGTATTAAAATAGTAAAAGAGAAATAAAGGAGATATATTAATATTTATTTCTATATTAATATTAATTAAAAAGCTAGATTTAATAAATATAATATTAGTCGAAAAGTTAGAAAAAAGAATAATCAAGTAAATTTCGAAATTAAAGTTTTATTAATTAGTTGAAGTTTTAAACTTTATATTATAGTTTTAAAATATATTCTAATTATTACTACTTAAAATAAATATCCTATTATTAATAGTTTTAACTAGTAATAATAATATAATAGTCTTATAATCTAATATTAGTAGTTTAGTAAAAAGTATATTTAATATTACTTAATATTATCGAATTAAGCTAATTTAGCTTGATATTATTTTTAATATTAATAAAGTAGATAATTGAAATTATAATATATTCTATTCGGATTTTAACTATAATTACAATATCTTAATAATAAAGAGGTATATTAATAAATAAATAGTTTTATTAGGTTTATAGAAATATATTAAATTAAAGTAAATCTTTTTTAATTATTTTTTTAATTATTTTTAATGATTTTCAAATATTTTTAAGTTTTTTAATTTTAAATGAAAATTCGATAATATAAAGTAAAAATCGTGATTTTCGATAATAATAATAATATTTTAATAATGTTAAATTATATAATAAAGCTAATTACTTTATTTAATCTACTAAGTTATAATTAATAAAAATATCGAAAGATCGAATTGATTTAAATAGAAATTTAAGTTTTTTCAATAATTTATTAACTTGAGAATTATATATTTAACTTAGCTTTTAATAATCTAACTTTTAGTAACTCTAATATTTCTAATAACCTTTTTATAAAAAGTAATAAAAATTATTTAAAATCTAATTTAAACTTCTTTTACTAATATTACTATTAGTATAAATACTATTAATAAATAGAAAATTATAGAATCTAAAATTAAATCTAAATAAGTTAAAGCTAAAACAACTAATTAATTAATTTTGATTTATAATATTTTAGCTTTTTTCTTTACTCTTTTAATTCGAAATATTATTAATAAAGCTTTTAAGACTAAGAGTATTAAAAGTCTAATAGTTTTAATTATTATTAGTATTACTAATAAAAAGAACTTAATATTAATAATTATTTTCTTTTATACAACTAATTTCTTAATTAAAAAACTTGATATTTAAAAAAATCTTCTTAATTTTAAAAGTATCTAAAAGAATAAACTTTAGTTTAAAATAGTATTATATAAAATCTTTATAATTAACTTTAATACTTTTAAAAGTATAAAACTAGTATTAGATAAAATAAAGACTTTTAATAACTTTTTAAATTTTAAACTAATTAGAACTTCTTATTAATTTTTATTAGAAGTTAACTAAATAGTTAAAAGAGTTAATTTAATAGTAATTTCTTTTAAGATTATTAAGGAAATCGAAAAGTATATTAAAAACTAAATTTATATTACTAGAATCTTAATTAAAGTTAAGAAATTATTAAGTATAATTAAATTAATATAATATATTAAGTATTAAGGATTTAGATATATAATTTAATTTTATAAATATTAAGCTAAATATAGATTATATATAAAACTATATATAATTTTATAATATATTTATAATATCTATAATATCTATAAAAAAGTTTATTTATATTTAGCTTTAAAGTATACTAACTACTTTTAATTTTATATTAATAATAGTAAATTATATAAAGTATATAAAGTAATAAAAAGAATTATTACTAGCTTATAAATAATTAAAATATCTAGATATTATAAGTAAATTTTAATAAAAGTTTACTAAAAACTAAATTAGCTTTTAAATTAACTATTAAGTTAAAAATTAATTTATTAATTATCTAAAAGTTATAGATTATAGTTAAAGATTTAAACTAATTAAATAGTCGATTAATAGTTTATACTAGCTTTAATCAACTATTAGTATTATACTAGAATTTTAAACTATAAACTTTTATTTATATTTTAAAAGTTTTTATTACTAGTATAATATTAATATTTAATAATATAGATTTAGACTTATTAATAATATAACTAAATAAAGAAATTAATATATTTAAAATAATTAATATTTACAATAAAACTAATTAAACTGAAAATAAATTAAATAAAATAATCGAAAGAAGTTTATTTTTTAAAACTATTTTGATTAATTTATTTATTTTAAAAGATTTTAATATATATTATTTTTAATAAAACTTAGAGTTAATTAATATTTAAAAAGGAATTTAATTAGTTAATTAGATTAAAGAGAATAGTCTTAATTTACTTAATAATTTTAAAGCTAAAACCTTTTTTAAAAAAGTTAACTTATTAGTTTTAGATCTAATATTTACTACTTAAAAAGTAGTAAAATATATTAATAATTAGTAAATATTAGATAATTTAAAATTAGATTATTTACTAATCTTTTTTATAATTAAGAATCTAAAAATAAATTAAAATTATTCTAATTCTCTTTAAATTTTCAATATTAAAAAAACTAATTAAAATCTCTTTAAAATTAGTTTTATTAATTTAATTAAAAAGAATTTAATTCTAAATTAAAAACTTCTAAAGTTTATTAGAATTAGTTTAAATTTTAAAATATTAAATATTAAGTTTCTAAAAGTTATTAATATAAAGTTAATATAAATAATTAAATAAATATTAAATATAATAATTTTAAAAATTAAGTCTAAATTAAAAACTAAACTTTAGTAAATTTTTAAATTTAAATCTCTTTGAAAATCAATATTAAAAACTTAAAGACTAAATTAAAATTAAAAAGTTTATTAACTAGTTTAGAATTAATATTTTTCAATTATTAAATATACTAAAAAAAGTTATTAGAATACTTTTTTAAAGATTAAAAACCTAAAGTTAATTTTTAAAGTATTTAACTATATTAAAAACTACTAAAGTTAGAATTTACTTTTAATTTCTAACTAATTAATTTTCAAAAGAAAAGTAAAGATATTAAAGATTATTTTATTCTTTTAACTTCTAATATCAACTAATTCTTTCTAGAATACTTATAAAGTTGATCTTTAATTAAAGCTAATAATTAATAAGTTTAAAAAAGCTTATTTAATAAAAATTAAAAGAAAAACCTTTAGACTAAATAGAATTAGTTAGAAAATTATTAATAAAATATATATAATTATTTCTAACTTATTTTATAAAGTTTATAACTTATTTATTAATATTAATTACTATTCTATTTACTAGTATTAAACAATTAATATAATATTTAAAAAAGTTAAAAAGTTAAATTATTTAATTTTAAAAACTTATAAAATAATCTTACTATTTAATTATTTAAGAAAAGTTAATAAAAAGATATTAGTTAAAAAACTAAATTATTTAATTAAAACTATTAACTTTCTTTATAACTTTTAAATTAGAAGTAAATTTAAAAAGTCTATAATTAATACTAAACTTTTACTAATAATTAAAATCGAAGAAAATTATATAGTTAATCTTAAAACTTTAGTTTTATTTTTTAATATTAAAAAGGCTTTTAATTATATATCTAAAAATCGATTATTAATTATTTTAAAAGAGTTTAAACTTCTAATTAGTTTAATAATTTAAATTAACTTCTTTTTAAAAGCTAGATAATTAAGATTAACTTTTAATAATTAAATTAAACTTTTTTATTCTATTAATATTAAGATTCTTTAAAATAATTTAATTAGTTCGATTTTATTTTTAATTTATATTCGAGATCTTTTTCTAATAATTAGTTATTTAATCTAGTTTTATATAAATAATATTATATTAGTAATTAATTTTATTAGTTTTAAAAAGAATTATTAAATACTAGAAAGAGAAATTAATAAGTTATATTCCTTTAAAATAATAAATAATATTGATTTTAACTTTAAGAAAACTAAGTTAATATACTTCTTTATAAAAAACTTAGTAGTTTATTTAGTTAAATTACTAAATTAGGAAGTAATATATCTTTTTAAGCTAATAAGATAATTTAGAATTTAATTTAATAATACTTTTAAATTTAAAAGT